>VZUI01041773.1:0-24620 GCA_013401135.1 Cettia cetti
GGCGCCGTCCGGCTCGGCAGCGCCCCCCGGCGGGGCAGCGCGCGCACGGCGCCGCCGCCGGGCCCCGTCTGCTCCTCGCGGCTGCCGCACCAGGCCCGGCCCAAGGACCGAGACACAAAATGGCGGCCGCCCCGCGGTGTCACGTGATCCCCTTTGTGCCTTTCGGGGCCCCGCGGAGGGGCCACCGGCGGCCGCGGGGCACGAGCGGGGGCCGAAGGGGCCGTGAGGGAGCTCCGGGGGAGGGCGCGGTGAGGGACGGCCGGGCTCGGCGCCTTCCCGCCCCGGGTGTCCCCCCCCTCCCGGCGGGCGGGGAGAGTGGGGAGAAGATGGCGGCCATTTTGTGCTTGCGCAGAGGCGAAGGTGGGGGCCCGGGTGCGGGGGGGATGGTGGGACCCGGCCGAGTTGGGGGGGGGGGGGGGGTCTCACGTACCGACTCCTCTTCCTTCTCCATGCCCGTGGGCATCTGCGGCACGGCCCGGTTAATGGAGGCATATTCGGCCAAGTCAGGCAGGTCCTCGCAGCGGAAGACGGGCAGCGGCTTGGACGCATCCAGCGCCCGGGCCCGGAACGACAGTTTGCTCATGTTAGGCGGCGATGGCGGCTCCGGCTGGGAAGGGGGGGGCGACAGCAAGCGCGCTCCGAGCTGAGAGCCGGACCCCGCCGAGCGATCTCATGGAGGGACCGGGGCTCCCCCGGCGGGGCGGGGCGCACTCCGACACGGGGCCCGGCGGCGCCCGCTGGCGCGGCTGGGCTGGGCGCTGGCTCCGCTCCTCCGCCGCTCCGGTTCCGCTCAATACGCCACGGCCAACATGGCGGACATTAAACCTCGACTGGCCGCCTCTTTCAGCCAACCCCAGCGCCACAGCCATTCCCACACTGCATCGCGCAAGGCGCGGGCACGGCGCCGCCCGGGGGGAGCGCGCGCGGCGCGGGCACGGCGGCGCGGGCTCGGGAGCGCGGGACGCTGCGAGCGGCCCGAGCGGGCTCGGGAGCGCGGGAAGGCTCGGAGCCGCCGGAGCCGGATCGGGGCACCGGGATCGAGGGCGCAGTGGGGAGCAAAGGAGGTTTTAATCAGCGAGTGCGGCACCGCTCCGCCCGCCGAGTTCTCTCGCGGAGCCGCGCTCCGCTCCTGCCGCGGTGAGGAAGTTGGGGCAGCCCCCAGCCCCTCACCGCGGGGAAAACCTCCCCTGGAGCTGCGCCTGACCATGACAGCCCTGGGAAACCTGGGCGAGAAGGGCTGGGAGGTGTCGGCCCCGACCTTTCCGGCCTCTCGGGGACCAGACCGCGGGACAGCGGCGCCGGGCTCTGAATTCACCCCGACCCGGGAGGGCTGCGGTGCCCCTGGCCGCGGCCGGGGCGGCGTCCAACGAGGGGTGGAGGTTGGGGGTCCGACCGGGGGCCGCCCCGGGGGCGCCGCTCCCCTCAGGGCCCGACCGCGGCCCCTCAGCCGCAGCTGCCCCTCCCCGCGTTGCCGAACCCAGTTCGCGTCCGTCCTAAATAAAGGGGAAACACGGGCACCTGCCCGAAACCGCTGAAGAACCGTAAGAACCGGGCACCTCCACAACGGTATTTCCACCCTTTTCTCTACGGTTTTCAGAAACTTGGTCTGGCAGCAAAATGCAGACACGTGAACTGGTTTAAGCCTTGCGTGGACTTAAGTTATTATCAGTGACCCGCTCAAGCGAGCTCACCCCAGGCAATGGGTAGAACCCACTTGAGCGTGGCTGATTAGGGAAACTCGTTTACATCTCAATGAGTCGATTAAATTGATGCACTACTCGGCTCTAAGCAAGGGATCGGAAATGCCGAGTTAGCCGGTCCTGGTGCTCTGTGCACAAGCCGCCCCAGGGCATCCCAGCGCGGCCACAGGAGCGTCAAACTCCGTTCCGGCCAGGCCCGGGCTGCAGCCGTCTAGCTAAGGAACTCAGCCTGCTCCTCTGTGTTCTTGCACCAGGTTACAGGTAATTCTAGCTCTGTAGTAAAATCCATCTTATCGAAGTTAAGCTTATTTTCATTTTAAATGCGAGATAGTTGTGTGTTGACTGAATTTAAGCGTCCTTCCATTTTTAATGCAAAATAGTGTCATTTTTACTGTCACACGAGAGAGAATCCGTAGACAGAACTTTGTTCTTTATCACGTCACATCTTGGTAAACAACTTTCAGAAATACGCCATAGATATAACAAAAAACCACCTTAGTTTGCTTAGCAATTTTAGAAATATCTCTATAATAGAAACAAAAGCCATTTTTAAAATCGCATCACCTTTTAAATAATAATAATACCACCACCGTTCTCAACCTTAAGCCACTACTAGACACTAGATGAAATATTACTAGATGCAGTTAACAAAAGATTCAAACCAATTATTTGCATGACTGTTTGGGAAACCAAAACCCTTTAGGTTTCTCAAACTGCTTAAACTGCAACTCATTTGGCTTCGTAACTTCTCTGGGATGCTAAATTCTACCTGTACTGCAAATGGGTAATGCAGTGGAAGACAGCTGCTAGGAAGAATGAGACTTTTTTTTTTTTTTTTAAGGGAGCCTTGTTTGGTTGTTGGGTTTGTTGTGGCTTGTTTTGTTTTTTGTTTTTTGTTTTTTTTTTAAGGTGAGTGGCATGAACTAAGGAGTATGTATCATTGTATTCATTTGTATTTCAGTAGTTACATCAGAATCAAATGTTTTAACATGCATATTGCTTTTTACTCTAATTCTAAAGCTTAAAACACACACTAGTTAGAAATATAATCCTAAAATAAAACATCTACACCCCTCTCGACAAATACTAAATAGTTTAGCTTATTCAATTAACAGACAGGTAGGGTGCTGAAAAAAAAACCCCAAAAAATCACAATATACCATCATAGATTAGCTTTGACTTAAAAAATTAAATGAAAATGAAACACCTGGCAGCTAAGCAAAAAAAAGGCCATTAAATATAACTCTCCACTTAAAGTGATGAAAGGAAAACAATACATAATGAACATAATGAAAGCAAAGTATTGAAAACATCCTGGACTATAAAGGAAGAATAATTAAGTTCAAATTTATCCTTAATTGACCCTTGCATTTCTAACCCTGCCACAGGCTTGAGAAAAGTGCAGAGCAAACAGAATGGACAATAACGTTTGGATACAAAGAGGTCAGTGCATTAAGAAAAAGTTTTGGCCTCAAACTCTTGGACTCATCAACTTTTGATGTTTTGCCATTGAAAGAGATTGTGCTTAAATATTTTGTAACAGAAGATGATTAATTAATCAAAATTAATTTGCTAGTAAGATGGAAGTATGATAATTGAAAGCAATGTGACATCAGCCCTAATGCCTGTTCTGTAAAAGATGGTGACAGGAAAAGGTACAGAACATAACCAGACTGATATTACCATTTTATCTTCCTTTTGGTTAGAAAATGCAGGTATATTTTTTTCCATTTTGTAGCTTTTACCAAAATGCACACTTTACATCAGTAGACATCAGTGCTGCACTATGACAGTAGCTAATGCAGAATTGGTATGTTTTGTATAGTGACCAAAATACTCTTTGCAAGTTCTCAGTCAAAGATCAGTAAGTAGAAATTAATTTGTTGAACCTAAGTGCTATATGTCTATTTTAAAAACTGAACTGTGAGGTAAAGTAACTGAAATACAATGAAAAGATATTTAGAATTGCTATCATTATTGGTTTTTAAACTGCTGAAATAATTTGGGGCATTTCTTTAAGGCTTTATCTGTTTATGATCTCAATTAAAAGAACAAGCTTAACTAAAATGAAAGCACTTTGTGTATCAGCTATGCAGCTGGTAAATATAACCATTTCAAAATACATTCAAAAGTACTAAATTCAGACTGAGCATTAAGGGCAAAGAATACAACTTGATCCATGCACCTACAGATGGGTAGGAGTCTCTTGTGCTCTCATCTAACTTGGGTTTGTGAAGCCCAAAAACATAACTTCTATTTTGGTTTGGAAGTCCTGTGTACTGTTTGATAAGTTTTTACAAATTTTATTATTTATTTGGTTTTATGTCTTAAACCTCTCTGAGTTCAAGAAAGACTTCCAGTCATTTCTTTAAGCATGAATTGTAGCCTTTTGCACATGGGTTTGATATTGCCTCCCATTCTGGTAGCAATCATCACAAAGATACTACACATGACATGCCTATAGGTTAAACCATGTCATTTTTGTTGCCTTTTGGCCTCAAGCATTTTGTATTTTAAGGATATAAAATTCTAGGAGACAGTTGCTCAGCTTAAAAATCCCCCAAACCTTTCTTAAATATTTTTGGTGCATTTTTTTAATTAGGGTTTATTTGTATTTTGTATTACACTAAACTATACACTGACTTTTTCATCCATAAATATTTGCAATTTTTTTTTTCACTCTGTGACTACCTTATACCCCTGCTTCTAATAACTCTTCATTTATTTATACAGCAATTTTCTTGACCTGTTTTGGTTTTTTAAATATATTTTTTTTTTAGTACTTAAAAGTTGAGTCCAGCATCCTCAGGAAAACTAAGCTGATCCTCAAACAGATATGCCATGGAGCTATATCCAAACGAGAAGGAAAAGCCACTAGCCACCAATTCTCTTACTGAGAAAAGACAAAGCTAAGAGAGGAGCAGCAAAAGCTATTGTCAGACTTCCACTTTTCCAGTAGAGATAGCTAAACTCTTAGAGGGGGTGGAGGCAGTTGTCCATAGGACGACTAAGAAGATTTCAAAAAGAATTGATGACTTAGGATTATTATTTTACCAACTCATCATTGTCCCCACATCACCTGGACAGATAAGAAAGAAAATGGTAAAATGGGCTCTATCTGAGAGCATAGAGGATTTGCTGGAGTTTTTTTTAGTACTGTCAGAAAAGAATCAGTTTCCTTTATACAGCTTGTTTTGGAGATTTAGGGTTTTATGTGTCTAGGAGAAACACACTATAGTGGAAGCAGTTATTCTCTTAGATACAGTGGTGGTAAAAAGACACAAATTATGCTGAGACTCTTTTGTCTTGAAATACATCTTTCCCTGTTTAAGTTTTAATGGACTCAGAACAGGTATCCTAGGAATTGAAACAGTTCTAAGTGTTTCATGATTTTCTCCTTTATTTCATTCTGTAACACATATCCCCTCAAATACTATGCTGGACACACCTTGAATTCTTGATTTAGTCATCTTTACTAGCAAGTCATTTCACAAATTAATTGTTTAGGATTAAGTAGTAAGATAAAAGGGAACAAAATCCAAAAAATGTCTGATTTTATGCTCTGGGGTTGTTTTATTTTTTTTTTTAATCTTTATGCAAAACATTTTGTGTTCAGACATCCAAAACAATAATAACACTAAAATCACAATTTATTAGGTAAACACAATTTGAGCAGGGTGGGATGGTTACCACCTCTGAATTAGGCATGGACTTCTGCAAACATCAGATTAAAACACATGAATAATCTCTGAATCAAGTAAATTTAGTCACATGATCCTATTATGTCTAGTAGACTATTTCTAGTATTATTTCTAGTAGAATAACCAGCAGAAGGGCAAAACCCTTATGCTTTTCCTGCAAAAAACCCCCTAACACAAACAACAAAAAACCCAAGCAAACAAACAAAAAAGCAAGCAAAAACCACAACCAAATAAAGAAACCCAAAACAACCAACCAACCAAATAAAAAAGCCCTACCTTCTCCTGCCAACACAATTGCTATTTCATCAATCAAAGAGCTAAGGATGTCTAACTTTGATATTCTGCATAGTATAAGGTGGAAGGCTAAAAAAGGAAAACAGAAGTAGAGAAATTATAGCTGTGCACAGCTGTCCCAAATCCTTCAACTGACCATTAAGCTAAGAAGAAACAAAAAACCCCCAGCACAAACACACACATGGCACCACTACACAGAGCTCAACTGCCCGTGCTCACACCCCAGCATGCGCTAAAGGGGTAAACTGGGGACAGGCTCTGCCTTCCCATGACTTCAGAAACTTTACTTCTACACTAGTAGTTGCCTGGCTCTGTGTGAATGCAATTAAAATTCAATTTCAGTTCAATAGTAAGACCATAATATTTTACTATTACATGCTCTAACTTTTTAGATTTTTACCTTGCACTTCCAAGATAGAAATCCTGTCTTGAAAGTGAATTTATCAAAAGTCATTTTATGTGCTTCAGGGCTTCCGGTTAGTATGATAAAGTACTTTCAAACTTCAGAATTACCTTGCTGATGTCAAATAATGTAGAGTTAAGTTAATGTGGAGTTACTATATAAAGCCAAATGCTTTAATTTGCAGTTCCTGAATCAGAGTGAAAGTAGGTTGTTTCCCTCACACAATTGAGGAAAACAGTGACTTACACCTAGATAGGAATTAGCTTGGCTTCAGAAATCTTTTGGTGTAGGAATGTACATTTGCACCTTGGAATGAAGAGGCATTTCCTAACATGTATGTTTAGATTTTTTTTTTTAACGTTAGTGGGATGTACCTACATACCTACAGTGTGAGTGAACTCTGATTTCCACATCAAATTAATAGGAATGTGTTATTAAGTACCTTATACAGGCTATACCATCTTTACTTAACATAAATACATTTCCCCAAAGAAATAAAAAAACCAAAAAACTCAGCCTTTGGATTTCTAAAGCTTGTTATTAGCTTGCAAGAACACAAACATTCTTTCAATTTTAGAAGTGTATTTTTTACACATTGCAGTTTGATTTATACTAAATTAAGCATGAGTGAATGTTATAAAAATATTGCTTGTCTTCTGGGATACAAATAATCATGATCATATTTATAATTAAATGTTTATATATGCACTTAAGAAAGCATAAATTAATAACGCTGCATTAGTGGGGAAAAAAAGGCCTAATGAATTAAGTTTGACTGTAAATATCCAGCAGAGGAGGCTAGTTCTGAATATAAAAGTGATCAGATGAGACTGTTTTGAGATATCCTTATCTCTGTATCTTTAAATGATACCAGCTGCTTAAAAATGTAAAATCTGATAGGGTTAACCTAAAGAAAATGCAATTTCTGAGGTTTTTCAACAGCTGGAGAATGCAAACAACTTGTGGGAGATGGGCAGATGTTGAGAGGGAAGTATTTTGGTTTAGATGCAAACATGAAGGTGCTGTGAGAAGAAAAACTGAGAAATCACATTACATTATTTTCTGTCACTACTGTAGGTGGGATATGGAAACCAGAGGTGCTGGGATATCACTGGCATTTTCTTCTCACCTCCCCTGTGAAATCCCCATATCTGCTGTAAGGGCAACTGAGAAACAGAGCCAAATGGAAAGTGGTTTTCTCAAATCATTCAAGTTACAAGAAGGTAAGGCTTTAACCCCCTCGTCCATCTCAGACAAAGACACTCTGTTCCCATTCTCCTATTGCACACTGTGTCTGTTTTATGGCTGTTCTGACTTTCTGCTCCTCTGACCAAGGGAACACGACAGAGCCCGTCATTAACGCTGGGGTTAATGTGCACCAGCCTGCCACTGGTCACACGTGCCAAGTCTGCTGAGCTTTTGATTTATGGGCAACTCAAGAAGGGTGCTAGCATAAAGAGACCCAAGCAAATTTTAAAAAAATATCAAGGGAGAATATGAAAGATGGGAAAGAAAACAGTTTCTCACATTAAAGTAGTTCATCTGAAAGTCTGCTTGACTAGACCTTCCAAATCCCACAGATTGCCACAACACCCAATTTTTAACCTGGAAATTGATTCAGAGATGACAAAAGCAAGCAGAATACTTTCTTATGGAATCTTCATTAATTATGTGCTTATAAATGAATATGGGCTAAACACAAAGTGTCTATGCAGAGTTATCAGAAGTATGTTTTCCCCTCTCTGTTATCCAGCATGGTTTTTCCTTAAAAGATGCTGATTGCAGCACTTTTCTTGAATTGTGAATACACAATCACTTTGTCTAAAGCCATCAAGATGTTCTACCTTCTGTGTTATCAGAAATAACACAGCTGCTCTGCATTATAACCTTTTAACTTAAATTTTTAATTTTCTTAAAAAAACCCCAAAAAACTTATGACTAAATTCAGCCAGAAAACATGCCCTGTCTACTCCTGGCATATGGAGTAAAACCCCTTCTTGAAGATTTTCATCTGTCAGGTGAAAGGACCCTTTCAAGAAGTTATCCTTTTAGTCATCAGGTTATAGCAGCAGCAATATTATTTACCAAATAGAAAGGGATGCCCTGAAATCCCCAGATCTGAGTCACCTGATTTTTAAGTCTATTTGAACAAACATGGAAAGCCCACTTTTAGTTGTGTTAATGAATATTCTAGATGCACACCTGTGTGAGGCCAAAGGTCTTGCTTCCATTTAGTCATTTTCTCAAGGCTCTGAAGGGGAATGAGGATTAAGAGATAATTTTTCTTTTTTTTTTTTTTTCATTACCTAAATCACACACAGATCAGTATTAGCAAACTCACAGGCATGGGATATCTGTGATTAAGTGAGGGCATTCATATCTGAACTAGTCACAGGAGGCAGATGGAGACCTGATCAGGATACTCAGTTAAATTTAAGATACAGTTCTTATCACAGCAGACATCCAAAATTTGGTTGCGTTTGTTTGCTTCTTGCTTTTGCTTTTATTGGGGTCCTTTTGTCATTTTTTAAAGCTATGATTTCCTTGACCTGTTTCTTTCCACTGAGGATTACAGATTTAACAATACTCATCTAAAGGCAGGTGAAAGAAGTTCTACATGAATGTGTACAATACAGGGATCCTGATTCACTCAGAAGCCCAACTTATGTAAATCCAGGGAAATGTGAGTTACCACCACCTTACAGGCCCATTTCCCAGACCTCTAACCCAAGGAAAAACCAAAATGGAACCTGACAAAAGGAAGACTGCTCTGGGAGGAATGAATCTGCTCACTGTTCCCTGAAATTTCTACATTTTACATTTAAACAATATTGAGTAAAATGCACGAGGCAGTCCTGGGAGCAGGAATGAGATTGAACCCCACCTTTTCTTTCTTCTGGAAATCCCAGTGCTTTGTAAACTCCAACTTGGGCATTGTAAAATCTAACTCATCCTTTTCCTTTTCCCTAGCAAAAGTGATCCAGGTTCTGCTCAACAACAACAGAAGATGGTGAGTCAGGCCTCCCCCATTTTCAGTCATGTGCTCCAAGTTGGAATTCCCATGGACTACGTTTAGAGCTCTTGCTATTTTTACTGGTGCTCAAAGCAATAGACATTACATCTGTAACTACTCTTTCTGTTGTATGGTGCTGGATGGCTCTGAGCAACTTTCCATTTACCATCCAGGAGCTCCACAGCAGCATTCCAATTCACTGCACAAGTAGTGAAGAATAGGACTCACATGTTATTTGGCAGTTCCCATCTCTCTGTTGTTTATATGTTGGCAGATAAGCAGAGAGTATAATTTCTAGCAAATGTACTGACCTTTTAAGCACTGCAATACCTTCTGACCATCAATTTCAGGCTCTAGCTACTATTAGTAAAGAATTGATGAACAACCCTTCCTATTAAGGAAGTTTATAGTATTGGTATTATCTTGCTCCTGCACAGTCCAGTGGTAACACAATAAATTGGAAATCTGACTTAGTAAAGGGTCTAAAGAAGCCCACAGGATCTGAAGCCACTGGTGTGTGGTCACATCCAAGGCCTATTTTGTTGCTCACAACAACAACACAGGAACTATATTTCAAAGCACTGACATTCTCCCACCCTGTATATTTACTATAGAATTTAAAATCTAGGATTGTCTCTTCACTGCAACATAAATTAACTTCTTGTGCTATTTGCTAAGAGAGGAAAAATATGAAGAATGCTAAAAGATAGAAGGATGTACTAGCTATAGCAGTTCCTCTGGCATATAGGAGTTAGAGCAGATAATTTCATAACACTGAAAGGTCATGCAAATATCAGTCTGGAAGAGGTGCTGAGAGACCTAACTTTGTAGAAGAATACTCTGAAGCATCCATGTAAGATACTGTCCTTTGTTCCCAGCTGGGAAACAGGTGATCCTTGAATTAAGTTTTAAACTAATTATTCATTGCTACACGTTGATGCTGACAAGTATGATGTGGAGAAGTAGAGCTAGCAAAGTTATGAAATAAGAAAGGTGAGAAACAAGATTATGTCACAAGGTGTCCAATGTAAAGATAGCCCTCCACCTCTGAAACCTTGTTGAATCAAGGACACAATGAATACTTTACAGATAACAGACAGGAGTCCCATTCACCAAGGTATGTTACCAGCATAGGAAACTGGAGGCCACAACATATGAGTGAATGAAGCAGGGGGTATGGCTTTTGTTTGAACTGAGCCCCAACCAACCTTCTATACCACCAACCTGCTTCTGAGGAACTCTATTTTGGTTAACTTTGGAAGCTGATTATATCTGCCTGAGATCTATGCATCTTGCACTAATTACTATTGACAATTTTAGACAGCCATTTTTACTGTGACTCTTATCTGAGTACATAATACTAGTAATATTAGTAAGAGGAATCTCACAAAGGTACAAAGAACATTTTGGTCAGTCAGGTTGAATTAAGCACTTGAAAAAGATTGGTTTTATAGTATGATGCCATACTTCAAATAGTTTTAAGCCAAGAGACCTAAATACCTTTCAAAGGTGTCTGGGGTCTATATAGACTTTCCAGGTAAAAGGGAAACTGTATTAGGAGAAAAGTACCTTAGTTTTGGCACCTCAGAAATGGAGGTATATGTAAGAGAGAAAATTAAGGAACCCACCTAAAAAACCCCAGTTCTTATGCTTTAGGTCCTGGAATTCCACATACTGGTATTTCAGAAGGAGCAGGTGGGGAAAACACAATAAAGATTGAGTCACCCCACAGAAATTTCTCTTTTGGGCATTTCTGCAGAAGATGCAGGAGGTAAATTAGTTGCTATGTAGCTTTGAGAGGATGCAAAATCTTAAACACTTCTTACTCCTTATTTGCAACACAGTGGCTCAAGAAGGAGAGAGGTAAGTGTGAAAACCAGTGAATTGCAGAAGATCAGCATTTCACTCTTCTCATCTTATGATTTGATAAGAATAAAACCAGACACTTTCATCAGATTCAGCTTCAAAGCTGCAAAACCACAATGAAAGTTGAAGAGTAGTTTCAGTTGAATGGGAGAGAGGGGAGCAAGTGTGAAGCAAGTTTCCATTCAGATTTCATGTTCTTGCTGACTTCACTGAGCTTGAACTGACTCTGAGCAGCAAGATCAACAATCGGTTTGTTCGTGGCCTGTATGCAAAGGCTGCAGCCACAAGAAATAATCACTTCCATGGTGCAGGATGATAAGAAGAGCATTAAAATACCTTCAGTAAGCACCTCGGTTTATCATTTGCTCAGTACTGTTGTCCATGGATGAGCACACTGAACATTGGTCTAAATGATGTCTAAAAAGAAAAGCTGCATCAGAATTAAACAACCCAGTGATTCTCTAAGATTGATAATTATTGTAATAGATTCAACAACTGGCACTACTACTGGCATAAACTGTGCCCAAAATATCCTAGTGATCAGGTCTCAGAACTGGAAATGGAGGATAGCCAAAATCCACACTTTCTAAGAGGGTTTATGCCTTGATATTTGTCCTCAAGATCTAAGAGTTGTACCAAGACACCAAAGAAGTAATGATCATACTGCATTGTCATAGGCTACTGGGTCTCTGCTCTGGCCAAGAATCCATAAAAGCAGATCTTGTCTTACAGAGCAGGGATGATAACAGGTGGCTGCTCTCTTGGATATATGTTTGTTACTGGCAAAAGGTTGCAAGATGTATTTTACCTAAGACAGAAGCAAAATTTACCTTCCTTTAAAAAAGGATAACCAATAAGAGACCATTATAGAGATCTACTGAAGTTGTATATCAGTTTTCATAAAACTAATTAACTTAATGTGCCAACTCTTTCAACCAAAATCTAAATGCATTTTTGAAGATTTAAACATTCACAAGAAGTTTAGACACTATTTCAAACTGCCTGGTATTTGTCAAATTTATTCTTTGAAAATACTGAAGACATTGAAATGTAAAATAGATGCAAAGGCTTCTAAAATTATCAGCTTTTATCACTCCAAAATAACAAGCACATCGATTCCTTAAAAATGTGTTAAATTTAATGTCAAATTTGTTCCTGAACCTGTTGAGTTTCCAATATATGGTCTGCTCATGGGCTTGACTATGTCTTCCCACCCATCTTAGAACATTAATCACGTCTGTTTTCTTACACCTAATATGGATGTTAGCAGAAAGCCTTCTTTCTAATCCTTTTGCACTTAGAACCGAGGTGATCTGTAGGTTGTAACAAAAGAAAACAACACACATTAACATATATCTATTTATAAAGACATGTTAAGTACATGCTCCACTTAGCAATAGGAAAGAAAAAACCCACCCACCTCAGGTGAATTCTCTTACAATCTGAAGGACTATGTTAGGTTTTCCCTACTTTTCAACCCTACCTTCATACACAACCCAAACTCCTATGGACCTCATCAGGAGATTTGCATATGCAAGCACGAGAGCAAGGGGGACCTTAGGGCTTAAGAACGAGCCGTGGATGGAACCTTTAACTTCACAACAAGCAAACAATGGACTAGTTGCACAATAAGTGTGTGTCAAAGCCTTCCATATTGGCTGCAAAAAAAAAAATTTAAAAACCTTTCATCTGCAGCCACTGTAAAATCATTTTGGGGGTGGGGCCGAAAATCTCATCACTGAGGAAAACTGGACTCTAGGTACAGGATTGAAAAAAAAATTAAGGATCTGCTTCATTACACAAATCAGCGAAAGGGTGAGGTCATGCCTCTGCCGGGCCATAGTTCATGCGACACTACAATTTTCTAGAGATACAATTTCATCGTCATTCTAACTAATTTGCGGTTACTTTTGATACAGAGAAAAGGAAACGATACAATAGATCAACCCCTGCCCCACCTTTCTCCCCCCGGCCCCCTCCCCCTTTAGAGCCAGGGACACGAATTGTTTCGGAGCCCCACAGCGCCACCAGCACAGAGCAATGCAAAACAAAAAAGATCTCCCACCGGGTGGAAAAAAAAAAAAAAGCGCCTAGAAAAATGCCAAAAATTACAAAATGTCTCCCAAATGTACCTTCTTGGAAGAAAACGATCAAACAAACCACTCATTCCCCACCCCCCCCCCCCCCCCCAAAAAAAAAAAAAACACCCAAACAACCCAACACCAAGATATCTAAGTGAAGTGTGGGGAAATAAGAACCTTTATATAACTAATGCTTTAAGCTAATTATCACAAGAGCTGGAATTTGTAAATAAAAAGGTCACTGTTTAGTAAGAGACATAACTTAATATAAACCCTCTTATGTTCATCTCCACCTTCACCATACCAAGGGCAGTTTTCCCCCTTACTTTAGAGCAAAGTAATCCATCAAGAGCCATCACAAATGGCATTGTAAACTCTTTTAGCTACCATCAGACCATACAGCAGCAACATCATATGCTTCTTTATACATGAGAGCTGCATTATATTTATGTAGACAGTCACATATTTGGTCCTGGATCCGTTTATTACTCGGCAAAGAATTCCCCCCTGCCCCCCCGCCCCAACAAAAAGCCAGAACCAAAAAAAACCCCAAGTCCATCTGGAAAATATTTGAGTTCTTATACTCTTAAATTGCAGTTAAATTGTTTTTAATCTTCGCGTGTATAAAATTTAGAAGAGGAAACAAAACTGACTTCAGTAATTGTCGCTATTAAGGAGACACCGTTGGGTGGGATTCACATGAGATCAAAGCTATGAAAAATACAAGACTACGTTTTGTTCATCAACACAACGAAAATCCCCCACAGCACTAATACACGCCAAAAACACGCAGAAACGAATATTTTTGGTTAAAACCACAAACTTACCTTCGAAGAAGGCAGCCCTTGCAAAAGGGCTGTAACAATATGGACTGCATACTCGCTCTCCTACAACCAGCCACCTCCATGCTGCAAAGGGCTTCCCGAACATCCTTAAAATATTTCGCAAATGCAGAAAGTGAGACTTTTCTTTTCTTTCTTTTTTCTTTTTTTTTTTTTTTTTTTTTTTTTTTTTTTTTTTTTTTTTTTTTTCCTCTCTCTCTCTCTCTCTCTCTTCCTTCCTTCCCCTCCCCGTCACCCAAGATCGCCGGGCGAGGAAGGAGGCGGCTTCCCGAGGGTCGGCGGGCGATGCCGGCGGGCGGCCGCAGCCGGGGCGGGGGACCCGGTGCCGCCGGGGTCACAACTTTGCCGGAGCCGGCGTTGGCTCGATGGGCTCCGCGGGCAGCGGCGCCCCCGCCCGCCCCCCGCTCCCCCCGCCGCCGCCGCCTGGAAAAATGCAGTGTGCCATTTTACACCCGCCTCTGGAGCACACAGGACCAAAGTCTAGCGCTGGTTTTCGGTGACACTGCAAAACTACGGCTCGCCCCGCGCAATCCCATGCCTCATCCTCCCCTCGGAGAGAGCAGCTGCCTCTTGGGAATTAATAAAGAAAGACAGTTGGAGAAAATAATTCCAAGACTTCGCCGTTTTCCCTCCGTCCCTCCCCCTGCCCCCGCCCCCACTCCGAACCCCGCAGCAAGTTTGTGCCGCCCGGCGCATCCCTCGGCCTCCCCCCGCGGCACCCCCGCCCCGCCGGGCTCCGGCAGCCTCGCAGCATCCGAAAGAGCCAGTCATGCCTGAAACAAAATCCATGATTCCTGGAAAGTGCGGAGGCTTGAATCCCAACAAATACTCAATTTACTTACAATTATAAATACCTACCTTATGAAAGAACTAAATTAACACTAAATTCAACAGATACATCCGTTACGGCAGGAATAGTTTTTCCATAAATACTGTTTTAAAAACCCCTCCTTATACTGACTGACAGAATTCTACCATGCTGCCCACAAACAAAATGGCTGTGGCACCGAGTTTTTTGGTTCCTCCCACTGTGCCTCCCCCTGGCCTCCAGGAAGTGGTAGAAATCCAAAATAAAATCCGCACGAAAAGTACAATACATCAGCCAAACTCCGCACGGCACCGCCAGACAGCATCGGGAGGGAAGCACATTCACCAACATTGTAGTTTCTCGAGGATTTTTATTGTTTTTAAAAGGGCATCAATCACTGGGAATTTACATCACTGTGTAATTTGAACTTCCTGCTTTACATATTTATAAGGTCTTTCACCTATCTTGGCAGGCTTTCAAATTAAGTGGGTTGGGAAATTTGATGCTGAGGTTCTAGTTTGTGAGCTGAGTCAGGTAGTGCTTGCTGGAGCTGGGCTCTGAAAGGACGAGCAAATTCTAACAGCTTTCCTGTTCAGTGCAAAATAAAATAATCCCCCTAACATATCACAGTCTCGTAAGTGAGCACGTAGGCACCGAGATGAGATCCCCTGGAATGAGGATTCTCAGCGGAAACTGAAATTTAGGTTTCTTGCACATAAATACACGCTTTGTAATATTTATAATTTTGCATTTGTGGTTCACAGCAGTCTGCCTGAATCATGATATCTGTGGAAATAATCTTGAATTTTTCTCTTGTTATGACCCCGTTTCGTGTTGCAGCCCTTTAACTTTTGTGACATTCACCTTAAAATGAAAATAATCAGGAAAATATAGCATATTTCTATTAGGGATTATGATAAAAATGTCACTACGTTGTCCTCTATCTGAGCCACCAATCTTGCCAGGCAGTCGCACAGCTCCTCTCGCACGCTGCCTCGTGGGCTCCGTAGGGGCTGATTCATTTCCCGTGAGAATCCTTTTCCTGCCTTTAGGAGGAGTTACAATGGAGACAGGCTGTCAGACCTGCCGAGCCTGATCCAGCCCTGTATTAAAATACTTGAAATAATATTCTCACCTACTGCTGTTCTAAACCTTTGTCAGCAGCATTAAAAAACAGTGGTATTGGTGATGTTTTTCCTGAACCACCTCATATTTCTAAGTCTTAGATTAAAAAAAAACAAACCAAAAACAACCCTGCAAAGAACTTGGAGCAAATTTTCCATTGTTATAATTTGTTTGTGTTATCGTGTTATCTAGCAGCCTTAATCCTGAACTGTGATTATAATGTTATATTGTATAGGAATATAGGGCAAAAAGATAATTCCTGCCCTGAAGAACTCAAAAGTATAAGACAAAGGACAGCAGATGGCTATGGGCAGATGAGGGAAACAATGAGACTATTGATCAGTGGGGAAGGCACAGTTTGCAACACACCATCAGTCGAACTCTTGTTTCTGTGTATACTTCATGGCAAAGAAGACATAAGGTGGGATTTGCTGAAGAAAATTAATCAGGTTTTGTGGCCGTTGAAAGAAAACTCCAACAAGAAGGACAGCATCATGGAAGAAAGCATCAAGATGTTTGACAAAGCAGCAGGTGAACTGCAGAAACCTAATCAAATTGGCATTAATCTTTGTATAATGATAGAAAATAGATAAGGAGGAAGTAGGCTATTGAAAGCATGGAAAATACAGACACAAAGCTTATGTTTGAGACAGAAGAGGCAAAGAAAGGCTTCAAAAGGCATGGTAGAAAAATCATAAACCAGGCCTGCTAGCAGTAAACAAGCCTTAGGAAAAAAAGCAGACAGTAGTTCACATTGTGTGGGCCTGCAGAGATGTAGCACAACTTTTTAGGAAAAAAAAGTGTTCTTAACTATGAGTTTGGGGACTCTGCATTGATTGCCTGCTAGTTTGTATTTAGTGAATTTTTAAGCTCTACTCCTGATGGTAGTGTTGAGTATATGAACACCTGATTACTAAAGGGTCCCCTCAAGGTTGTTAGTATGAGTGGATAAGCACATAGGAAGGTTGGGACCAAGCTGACCTTGCACACTGGGAAGGTTGCTTCTTCTGTCACTTGTTTTTGGAGAAACCTTCATCTACCAGCAGTGCCCCGTAGGTTACTGTGTGCTTTACACTAGCACAGGTCTGACAGAGCCCTCAGATGCATGGTGGAGGGGCAGAAAGGACTCTGGTTTAGAGCACAGCTACATCCAGGAGAGCAAATCATGCTTTGGAGTGGGAGTATGGTTTTTAAGGTCAGAGCCCTTGCAGGACCTATGTTGCTGTAGGTTTTTAAACATTTTTTCTTTATCTTCCATGTCTACAGTAGTAGCAGGCACGTATTTTACATATTTTCAAATTCTTCGTACTTGTTTTGCACAAAACACCTTCGATAACTTTGCATTTACTATAAGGCTCTTAAGTATGTTGGCTAGTTGTGCTATAAATTTGAGTTAAACACTGCACATTAAATAACCTCAAATAAGTGAAGCCTTGGTGAATGTCTTGTGGAATTATTCTGGTGTGGCAAATATGAAAGAATTTGGCTGGATTCTTTTGTTGCAGGCTGAACTAAACTGCAACTGTCCCAAATTTCCTTCAGATTTGAAGCTTGCCAGTTCTGTAGATGGGCTGATGTATGGTAACTGTTTAAGGCAGGGTCATTTTCTCTCGTGTTGGATCTTATCACCAGTTTTAACTGGAAACAGTATATATCAAGTGCTAGATGTTAAGAATTGAGATAGGGATTGAAATACACATTGTGACTGTTTTTTTAAAAATCTGAATAAGTGTTCCGAGAAAAGTTGAACCATATGTTCTCAGACTTTAAGAATAACCCCTACTTGACGATATCAAATTTCCCCAAAATTCTTACAGTTCAGAGTAACTGAAAAGAGCACCATCACCCATTCTGCACTTTTTTCTTTTTAAGCTTTGTCCAATGCTTGGTGTGAATGTTAGCCTCGAGATTTTGCTCAAAAACAGGGAAATAGAATATCTGTACAGGAGCAAAGAAAAAAACTAGCTACATTTTAGGATTTAGACTAACACAAAAAATGTGGCTAAAACCTCCCAGCACTCAAATAACAGCTCCTGACTGAAATTAGAGAAACTACTTTTTACATTCTGCTTGCAGTATAATTGCTTTTATTATTCTTTACCTTTCATTTGCATTTATCTTTATCTTGCCCATAAAGATTTAACTCTTTTGACATATTTTCCAAATAGCTCTCTATCTCTACTTGTAATAAACAAATTACACTGATCTCCTTTTGACAATATTTTGTTGATGTCTTTAGGAAGTGAATTACCAGTCCTGTTAAGTCAGTAAATCATTAGATAGATAGCACGAGCTGGAGGATATCAAAGTGCTTTTGCAACTCATATGTAAATGATCATTTGTTTTCTTTCATAAAAGTGGCGTTGAATGTTTTTCGGTTGAAAGATCACCAAATGCATAAATAGTTTGCATTTTTATTCAATAGATAATTTTCACATAGCTGCATAACTGCTCTTGAAGAATCAAAAAAGCTGATTTGCTGTTATTTGGAAAATTCATAAATTATAGCATAAGAATGGATTATTGATGCCTGGCTGTATTATAAAGGAGAACACAGGCTTCCCTAGCTTAATTCTTGTTTGACCCAGGTCAGATATTTTTAAAAAGCGTGTGGTCTTGACTAAAAATGCATAGTGGCAAAAAAATCTGAAAAATCTTCACTAAATTGCTACAGTGATTACTTGACTCACTTGAAATTTAACTTTAAATCACAGACTTTGTTACATATTAAACCTCCTCTTTCCATTTCTCTGTCCAAGTCCATGTTTTGTTTGAGTATATAAGACTCACAAAATGTTACTAACAAAGACTAACAAAATGTTACTCTTTGTTAGGGATGTCATGTGATTTTAGTACTTCTCTAGTTTACCAGTAATCTTCATGCTTAATATTCCATGCACATCAGAAATAAGCACAGCATGCCAACAGCAATTACACTACTTGCCAATACTAAAGTAACTTCATGTATTTTATTTGCTTTCTTGCAGCATTACCATTTCAGATACCCCAGGTTCAGCAAACCATCCCATTAATATCTGCATCCTTTGCAGTAATCTCTTTTCAGTCGTGCCATCTCCCTGCTTCTCTCAATAGGACTTAACATTGCTCTTTTACTTTTTTACTTTTGTCCCTGCACAGATACATGGACTGCTCTACTTGGGCCCACCTAAATGAGCCTATCAGAATTGCCTTTTACCAATAACCCATTCACCACTGGCTTCCTCTTGTTTGAACGCTGCAGCACTGTCAGCATCAGTAAGGATTCCTCTTCATGTTAGTCTTACTTTAAGCAATGTTTTCCTTTGCTTCAGACACTGAAGTTTTACTGCTGACTTCATTTCCTTGTGGTGGGACCCTGTCTTCAAATGCTTTATGACTGGACCAAGACACTTTAAAGTCCAGTGTTGTCACAGGTTGGTATGTCATTCACTCTTCTCACATCACAAGTCCTGCCAGTGGCAGTTCTCATAGTTTTAAGATGATGTTTAGTGGAAAAAGATGTGGAAAAATAATGAAGTCAATTTAAGTGGAAAAGCAATTTGTTACAAAAATGTGTGTAGGTCTTCTGGAAATAAAAACCAGAAATAAACCTCCAGAACATCTGTTGCTGTTGGCTGCCAAGGTATGCCACACATCTTGGAGGATAGCTTTTCTCTTCCTGTTTTTTGTCTTTCATCTTTTTTGTTGGCCTGAAAGTATCTAATCAGATCCCCTGCACAGACTGGTCAGGTCATAATCTACATCTTTTTATGAATTAACTATCTTCTTTGGTTTTGGAATGTATCTTCTGTTGAATTGCTATAGGACCCAAAATATGCTTCCTTTCAGAATTAGATCTATGCCCATATGACAAGTCCAATATGGTTATATACTTATTAAAAAAATTTAGGCACACCATGTTGGCACAGATACATTTTGAAAAATTCTCCTCATTTAGTGGTCTAAGTGGTTGAAGCTGCAGAGGAAACACTGGGTGTGATTTCAAAATAATCTCAGAAAAAAAATCTAGAAACAAAAGCCCACTGTGATACCTTTGCTTTAACTTAGCCAGCTACTGGATTGGTATAGTTCTGTGTACTGTCCCTGGTATGTGCTGATATTTGCAACAGTCACATAACCTTTGGTCCAGATATCAGAATTTTATGTGAAAAGATATTCCATGCATTTTAATCAAAGCACTGGATCCTCATCCACGTGTTAAAATTGATCCTGAATAAACACGCAGTGCTATGTTTGCAAGCACAAGTAACTGTTAAAACATCTTTTTAACTTGCTTTCAGGCCTCTTCTGTGCCTGCAGTGGTCTTGTGAGAGCATTGTTCCCAGACTGCAGGACAGACTTTTTGCTACTGTTGGATTGTTTAAGGTGTGCTGTGCTAAAACAAGGCAAGGTGCAATTCATGCTTGTACTTTACTGGTACACTCTGTTGTTTTCTCATATTTTCACCTTCTGATAATTAAGGGGGTCTCATGGATTTTATTAGATGAGCTACTATTGGAAACCATTTTCCCATATGATTTATTATACCTAGGAAATTTCAGCTGAAATGCCATGGATTCAGATAAGGTGAATAATGGCTGCAGTCCATCTGTGTTCCGCTGACTTGCCTGTTGACTGGTTTATGTGTTCAGCAGATTTTATCTGTCCTTTTCTGTATTCACATTTGTCATTTAGAATAAAGGGCCACTGTTGAAAACATCTCAGAGCTGTTCAGAGTCACCCTTGGTGTTCGCTTTTACTGCTGCTGCAAACAAATGCACCATCTGTGTGGCAAAGGCAGTGCTGTCACAATTCAGTTTTCTTTTCTGAAATGTTCTGATGCTGGTGACATAGTGAATGGAAGCCAGTTTAGTCAGCAAAAGCTTGATGAGCATAGGAAGGAGGATATCAAGGGGTGTTTTGGAAAAGCCTGTATTTGCATAGAAATTTGGGGATATGGAGATATCTGAGATATGAGATATCTGAACCAAAGTCTTTACAGTTCCAGATTCAGCAAGACTATGAACTGCAGTCATAAAAGCTTTAATTTCTTCTCCTAGTTTTTAAATAAGTTTAGCCTCTTATAAGTAATTTTGTTTCAGTTTGTGCACCTTTTACTGAGGAGATAAAAACAGGCAGCATAAAATCTGGTCAGCAAGTTTAAGGCATTAGTTGGTCATCTCATCTGAAATTCCAGGATGCAAATGATAAGGCATTAATCATTTTAAGATATTAAAATACAGTGGCTGTTCTTTCATGTCATTGTTAATTGCTATTGGAAAGCAAAGTGGTTCAAATACATTCTCTGGTATTATTACAGCGTCCATCATATTCTCAAATATGAAACTGCCTATTGGTCTGCTCTTCTGCATTATTATTATCAGCTATGATATTTCAAACCACTCAGGGACAAATCCTAGACATGTGACCTATTTTTTACCTAATTACTTTTAAATTCTTTCTTGTATCCTAATTTTGCTGATCAAATATTCTTTGTTTTTTAGTATTCTTGTTGGTCCTCTAGAGAATCTGACTTACAGTATATATTTATTGGCAGTTTCCCTATTTTTAAGTTTAAATAATGCATTTATGATTAGTCTTTTCAATAATGTTAGAAAAAGCTCTGAAGACAAAGCTGACCAACTTAATTTGCTTGTTGATTAGAAATGCAATTAAGCAAGAGAAAGTACACATTAGTGAAGGTACCATACTGCCTTTTCATGTAGAGTCTTGCATATCTTATCTTACACTGGCTACGATTTTGCCCTCCTTACATGTGCTGCAGAGGCAACAATAACCTTCATTCCCATGCTGTTCATGTACAGTAAGGAATATTCTCCCTGTCCACTCACAGGGACCAATGGTAGCAGGATCTCTTAGCAAGGGGCTAGAAGAGCTTTTCTTTTCTGTCTATGAAAATCCTGTGTAATTTCCACAAAGAAGAAATATCAGACCAAAAGGAAATATCCTACAAGCTGAATCTAGTACATGTACTGCCAGCTGGATCACACCACCTTATTTACACAGTAAATTTCCACAAAGCATTGCCACAGCCCTTTTGGTCTGAGCGAAGATGGAGAATACACACAGCATCCAAGGCTCAGGCTGCCACACAAAAATCTTAATGCTAATGTTTGCCAGTGGTTTGTAAATGGCACATCTGCAAGTGGTGAGCTATACTTGCAACAGAGATCATTAAACCTTGTAGAAATGTGCTTCACTGTATGGTATAAGATTTTTTAAAAAGCCCTTTTTTTTGCCTTAACCACAGAGGCCAACTTAAAAAGGGTGTGCTGTCAGTCCACAAATGGGGAAAAGGAGGATTTAACAGTTTATAAATACTTCCTTTATTCCCATAGCTGCTTACTTCATCTCAGGTTCCTCTTAGTTTTTAAAACTCATATGGGATTTCTTTTGCAGCAACAGAACTTTAGCTTTTACCTTATAAATAGTCATTAATATTCCTCCTGATTTTGTTTCCCTAAAATTATTTAGTTTATGTTTGGTTTATTTCTGAGAGTCAAAATGGGTATTTTTAAGGATGTGCAGTTTCTGAAAACAGAGTCTAATTAGTTGTGATAGAAGACTATTGAAACCTGGAAGAGGAGTTCTGTTTGAAAATTTCTGCATTAGTTTCAGCTGTATTTAGTTCTTGGTGATTGGATTTTTTTAAGGGAAGCAAATGACAAGATGCTGACTGTCAGGAAAAAGTGCCAATTCTGGTACACCTTCATTAGGAACTGAAGCTTCTTGTATGCAAAACATTCCTGTTTTTGTCATTTGCATTGTTAGGTCCTCACTGGAAATGAAGCTTTGGTAGATGAGACCTGAGCTACCCAGAAATACACACCATGAGAAAGACTTGCACCTGACCCCTTCTGCGTTGGCCAGGCAGAACTCGTAAGGGTGTACCTGCAGTGTCTCTTCAGTGTCTGATGGCCCAGCAAGCCCCACCAACAGGGAAGTGTCCAGTAACTCAACATTCTCCCCAAGCCAACATTAGGCAATGCTTCACTGTTCAGTGTACATCTGGGCTATGACACACTCCCAAATTTTTATTTCTGCTCCTTGACAGATCTGTCTAACCTGACTTGATGTGAGTCAGCAGTACACCACTGTAGCAAGAAAAGCAAATTGAATTCTGGGCTTCATCTGCAGGGATGGTATTGGCAGAGACAGAAGAGATGTGATGTGACGTGATAATCCCGTTCTACACAGGGCTTTTTGGGCTACACCTGGAGTACAGTGTCCAGTTCTGGTCACCACAGTTCAAGAAACACATGGACAGACTGGAGAAGGCTCAAAGGAGGGCCACAAAGGTCATCAGAGGGCTGGAGAGACTGTTCTATGAGGAGAGAGGAGTGTGATTTTTTTCTCCCTGGAGAAGAGAAGGCTGAGTGGTACCTCATCACAGTATTCTAGTATTTAAAGCATGGCTACAAGGAGGATGGATGTTCTCAATTCACAAGAAACCTCATGGAGAAGATGAGGGGCTACAGGAAGTAGTTGCACCAGGAGAGGTTTTATCATGTAGAAGAAATTTTTTACATTGAGAACAAGCATTCACTGGAACAACCTCTCCAGGGGTATGGTAGAGTCCCCATCACTGGTGGTTTTCAAGATGTGGTTGGACAGGGTGCTGGGTAATCTGACCTAGACTCCCTTTCTCATGAAAGGTTGGACCAGATGATCTTTTGACAACCTGGGTTAGCCTGTGATTTTACAGCATTCTCCACTTCTGTACTTTATACTAGAGACTCTTTTCCTTCCTGGCTTTGTGTCTTGCCATAAACCACACTTATCTTGCTCTTCAAGTCAGTTCATCCACTGGTTTTTAGTCCTGGATTACTTTTACTGCAATAATAATATCTACTTTACTATGAATATATCGTGTTCCTGACTCTACCCTAGCAAAGTTTCTTTAAGTTTGCCTGCTTCATTCAGCATGCTCAGTGCAGATGCAGAGCACTGATTACATCTCTCTAGTCTTCACTCAGCCAAGTTTCATATTTATTTATCTCAGAAATCTTCCAGACCTTTTCCCATGCCAGAGATACCCAGGCTCTGTGGTACTTTTTCCTCCTGATGATAGAGAGGTCCCTTATCTCTCCAAAAGTGCCTCACATCCTTCTGTTGACAGTCAGACTCTCTTTGTGTTCTTAGTCCCTCTCAGGGCTACTGTGTGCCCTGCATGCTCTTGTATGAAGCTTTGCTTTTCTTTTCATCTTTTGCATGACTCTTTATTTTACTTTTCCTGTCATGACCTTCACTGCTCTTTTTCTCCCTGCTCCACAGGCACTGCATTTCTTCTGTGCGTTCCCTGTAAGATTTTTCTGTTTCTTACATCCGCAACACTCTTCCCGTACTTTTTTGTCTTTCTCTTCTGTTGAAAAGATAAAACTTACAGCCTACTAGAATTTTAAAACTCCATTTGGCAGATCAGCAGACCTAAAGTGTGGGATAATATTATGCTCAAAACTTCAAGCTACAGAAAGGGAAATAAATACTTGTGTCCTATTTCAGTTGAACTCTGAAGGATTCTCATTTGTTCTTGAGTACAGAGGTTACCACTCCTGAATGGCAGCTAATGTTTCCTAAACTGACAACTGTCTTGGTTTGAAAGACAGGTATCTGCTAAGGAGGGGCAGGACCTCCTTAGGAAATGTGGAATCCAAATCCCCTCCCTCCGAATTATTATAATTTAAGAAATTAAAGGGGCTTTCAAGCAGAGTTACGGGATAGGGATAACAGTTCTTTACTAGTATTTCTAACAATGCAAACAAACAATAACAATTATAGCTACGATAC
>VZUI01041774.1:0-11054 GCA_013401135.1 Cettia cetti
GTGGGCGCGGCGCGCGCGCTCGGGGCCGCCATGGCGCGGTCGGTGCCGCTGCTGTGGGCGCTGCTGCCGGGGCTGGCGGCGCTGGAGCCGCTCAGCGTGGGCCTGGCCATCGGCGTGGCCTCGGCGCTCACCGGCTACCTGTCCCACCCCAGGTTCTACTGCAGCTACGTGGAGTGCTGCCCCCGCGCCGGGCAGCGCCTCAACGCCACCGGTACGGCGGGGACGGGGGGCGGCCGGGCTGCCCCCGAGCTCGGGCCGGTCACTGGGCAGCGCGGCCCGGGGCGTGCGCGGTGACCGGCGGTGCTGAGCTGTCCCTCTCCCCGCAGCGCTGAAGGCGCAGCTGGACAACAGGCTCTTCGGGCAGCACCTGGCCAAAGACGTGGTGCTGAAGGCGGTGCTGGGCTTCAGCAACAACCCCAGCCCCAAGAAGCCGCTGATGCTGTCGCTGCACGGCTGGGCCGGCACCGGCAAGAACTTCCTCAGCCAGATCTTGGCGGAGCAGGTCCACCCCGCCGGCCTGCGCAGCAAGTTCGTCCATCTCTTCCTGGCCACCCTGCACTTCCCCCACCACGACCAGGTCAAGCTGTACAAGGTGAGGAGGAGCCGGAGGTGGCCCGGGTACCCCCAGTCGGTCCCTAAACCCCTGCTGGGGAGTGTCCTGCACATCTCCCACTGGGATGAGCTCAGCTGATCGGAGCGTGATGCTGGTAATGTCAAGGTTATGAGTTCGATCTCTGTATGGGGCTATTCACTTAAAGATTGGACTCGATGATGCTTGTGGGTCCCTTCCAACTCAGAATATTCTGATTCATATTCCTGACAGTTGGAAGTGTGCAGCTGGGTATTCCAAAGTTGATGCTTACGAGAGATGCATAAAGTGAAAGGCAGCAAAAAGCCGTGGAATTACAGGCGAGATAGTTTCCATTTCCTAGCGCTACCCTGTCACTGATGCCATCTGCTGATTCCCGTGCTCCCTGCAAGGAGTTTTTTCCAGCTACATTATCCTGGCTGTCCGGGGTGGAAGGAACCTTCTCCACAGCCCCCGCGGGGCCATATTTTGCATTTATGGCTGAAACGTTGGTAATGTTGAGAACACAGTGGTGTTTTGGCTGTTACAATAATGCTTGCACAGCTTCAAAGCTTGCTAGTTTTTCCCACTCATATTAAGCAGGCTAGGGTGGCAAGAGATGAGGAGGGGGCACAGCCTGGACAGCTGACCCTTCTTGGCCAAAAGGATATTCCATACCACACGCTGTTGTGCTCAACCACAGAAATGGGGGTTGAAGAAGGAAAAAATGGGGAGGCATTGGTTTCCAAGGTGATTGTTGCTCTAGCTCTGGCTGGACATTGGTCTGCATGTGTTGGGTGATTCCATTTTCTTGGTTTTTTCCTCTTTCATTCACCAGCGAGTGTGGGATACTGAGATTTGATAGTGTGTCCCCAGAATCTGCCACATAGAAGAATCTTGCAGTACATCCAGTAAAGACCTTGTTTTTTAGTGGCTTTCAACCTCTTGTTCCAGGAACAGCTGCAGAACTGGATTCGAGGCAATGTCAGTGCCTGTCCCTCATCTGTCTTCATTTTTGATGAGATGGACAAAATGCATCCAGGTGTCATTGATGCCATCAAGCCCTTCCTAGACTATTACGAGGAGGTTGATGGGGTGTCCTACAGGAAAGCCATCTTCATCTTCCTCAGGTCTGTGGCACCAATTTCTCTCATTTTGAGATACTGAATGCTTATTTATGATGATAATGATGTTTCTTGGGGACCTCATTCAAAGAACAGCAAAAATTAAAAAAGCTCTGGAGGGAAGATTCTCTGCAAAGACAGTGGGGAGCACTCTGAGCTCGTGCCTGTGGCTGTAGTGGAGCAGGTCTGATGCTGTGCATGGCCACTGCAGCAGGCTGAGCTCATGAAACTGGCCCAGAGCACAGGACATAAGAGAATTCACAATTTGGGATGGGTGCACCAAGTACTGGACCTTGCTGGTATGGAGTTAAATATCTTCAGAGCAGCTGTTTTGGTGCTGCTTTGGATTTGTGGCCATGAGAGTGTTGATAACACACCAGTTTTGCCCATTTCTGGATGATGTTTGCAAAGCTTCAAGGCTTTTCCCACAGTAGGCTGGGGTGGGCAGGAGGATGGGAGGAGACACAGCCACAGCTGACCTGAACTGCCCAGGAGGGTATTTAATACTGTGGCATGCCATGCCCAGCAATAAAAACAGGGGTTTCAGCTTTAAGGTGTTGGTTCTTCAGCATTTACCTGGGCATTGGTCTGACTGTGGCGGTGGTGAGTGATTTCCTTAGTCCTCCTTGGGTTTTTTCCTCCTCTTTTTTCTCCTCCTATTAAACTATTTTTATCTTGGCCCACATATCTTCAGACTTTTGTTGTTCCTATTTTCTCCTTCCATCCCACTGAGGCAGGAGGGAGTAAGCAAGTGGCTGTGTAGGTGCTTGGCTGCTGGCTGGGGGCAACCCACCACACACTGATGGCTACTTAAAGAACTGGAGGTTTCCCAAATTTTGGCTTACAGGACTCTTTTTGATTATTTGTTTGATATCAAGGAGATTAGCAATTTAGCAATATGTGTAACTGACTGCAAAAGAAATTTTGGTTTAGTTGTGTCTGTATTTCACCACTGTATGTTTTTCTTTTATGCTCAGCAATGCAGGTGGTGATTTAATTAACAAAGCAGCTTTTGACTTCTGGTCAAGTGGAAAGCGCAGGGAAGATATTCAGCTGAAAGACCTGGAGCCCTTGCTCTCTGTGGGAGTTTTCAACAACAAGAATAGTAAGTCACTTTGCCCCTAAAATGGGAAATTCATTCCTCAGTGGCTGAGACAAACCACTCTGTGAATTCAGCCTGGTGTGTGGATCCTGTCATATGCAGGATCAAGTTTACAGAAACTCCTTTTTATGATTTTTTTTTTTTTTCTCCCCCCAATTTATCCAGGTGGGTTGTGGCACAGCAGCATCATTGACAGGAACCTTATTGACTACTTTGTCCCTTTCCTGCCCCTGGAGCAAAGGCACGTGAAGATGTGTGTCAGGGCCGAAATGACAGCCCGTGGCTATGTTGTGGATGAGGAGATTGTTCAGGCAGTGGCTGATGAGATGACTTATTTCCCCAAGGAGCAGAAGATCTACTCTGATAAAGGCTGCAAGACTGTACAGGCCAAGTTGGATATTCACGAAGACCTTGTGATGAGAGATATGAAAACCAGGGGCTGATTTCTACTTTGAGTCTCCAAAGCACTTTCAGAGCTTTTGGAAATCTGTGTATTTGCACTTACACTTTTTTACTGTTGCAGGGAGTATGGTGAAAATACCAGAGTGAGCTGTATGGGCTTTGTAGCTTGTATGTTTGGTTTTGGTTTTTTGGTTTTTTTAACTTAAAATAGAATTGGGACTTAAAGATCATCTAGTGCCATCCTCTGCCATGGGCAGGGACACTTTCCACTGAGTCAGGTCACTCACAGTCCCATCCAGCCTGGCTTTTAAGTGTTGTTCATCACTGAACTGTCTGGTATCCCAGTTCTCTTTTAATCTATAGAGAGTTTCTAGTGTGACATGGCACTGGATACAGCCTCTCCTGCTTTATTCTTCCAGAGTGCTGGGATTATTAAGTGTTTAATTCCTCTTTCCACATAAACTAGATTGGAACAAAGGAAAACAGAGGAATTTTTCCAGAGAGTCACACTCCCTTCCATGTGCATGGTCCTGTTCACATTCATAGTGAAAGGGAGGGATGTGTGCTGTATTCTGAACTGTGATCATATCTGCAAGGGTGAACTCCTTAGTGCATTGCACTAAGGGATGATAGGGTAGAAATCTTCCTGTGCTTCAGCTGGGCATCATCCTACATCTCCTAGGACAGCAATATGGGAAGTCATTATGAGCTCCTAGAAATCTGTTTGTTACTACATAGAGAGAGGGCAGGGGAAGAGGAAGTGAGAGCTTTCCCCATGATTCTTTGGGGAAAAAAAAAAAAGTTAAAGTATTCTTTAAAGGGACTAAGTAAATTTGTGACTCCAGGTCTTCCTGAACTGAAGGACCCATCTGAGAGATCTGTTACAACATAGTAGGCCACTCTTCTGTACTTAAGCAGAAAAATCTCTCATGAGAATTTGACTGTTGCAGTTTCTCAGGTTAAGCTGTGTTCAGCTCCTGGGCCTGAAGTCTGGAAGGTCTTTAGTAGACCCTCCCTGCTGCTCCTAATGGTCAAGGTGTGGATAATGCTACTCCCACCTCACTTGGAAGACACTTGAATGGAAGAAATTATTTTTAATAATTGTAATAAGTGTATTTTTATGCTGAAGTGTAAGCAACAGTAACAATCCTATACCTCACTAGTTAGGTATGTTTTCTAGTAGCTTTTAACGTTAAAGAATGCATATGTGAAAGGGTGAATGATGAGTTAAGAAGCTGGGAAAGATCAATTTAACCTTCACCCAGTGGGGAGGCTGGGTTTTAAAAGCTGTTGCAAGCTTTAACTCTTAGTCTCCCATCACTTGTGTATTGAATGTTGTAATGCAAGACAGAAGTGCCTTTCACTTTGTTGATTGTACTGTGGTTTTAAATTGGTACAAGAGATGGGGCTGGTTTTGTGCTGCATCATCTCTTCCCTCATTTGTTCTTAAACTTCCTTGAAGAGGTGATGCTAAATTACAGGTCTCATTACAATTATGTTAATTCAAATTACAACAGAGAGTTTAGCGCTTATGTTAAGCTCTAAATTAAAAGTGTTGATTGCCTTTTACAGCCCCACTGGTGTTTGTCAAACGTTGGCAAG
Source organism: Cettia cetti (assembly GCA_013401135.1). Taxonomy (NCBI): domain Eukaryota; kingdom Metazoa; phylum Chordata; class Aves; order Passeriformes; family Sylviidae; genus Cettia; species Cettia cetti. The sequence continues at coordinate 4,799 of VZUI01041774.1, forward strand.
CTGTTCACAGTGATGCAATCTCCGGAGCCAAACACTAGCAAGGCATTAACCTTGGGACATTGGACTGTCACTTTTCAGTGTGATTTTTGCCTACTAACTGATTGATTCATAGTTGTATATGCTGCATCCAGTTTCACTTACTCCAAAAAGAAAATATTTGTGCTATTTCAAAACACTAAATACTACCATACTGCAATTGCAATAAAACCTAAGTTAGTTCTTCTGTCTTTGTTCATCATTTTCAGATACAGGAAAGTACTAGTTAATGAATTTTGCAAGCAGCTGCATTGCATGTTTCTGTTACACTTCCTTTAAAAGCGTGGGGCAGCTGTTGGCAGCAGCTCACACCTCGGTTGTGAAGCACCTGTTGTGCTCTAGGGATGCACCAGGAGATGTCAGGGAGGTGCCTGGGAAGCACAGGGCTCAGCTGCTCACTTCAGCACTCCTGGCACAGCTCAGCTGCCTGTCCTCCCTGGGCACGCCAGGCTCTGGCTGGCAGGACAGCAGCACCTCCTGCTTCAGAGGATGTAAACCATGGCCTGTGATTTCATGAACACAGTGGGAGATCTCAGAACACTCCCTGCAGAAAGTTGAACTGAAGCAGCAGCTGCTTGTCCTGAACTCTGGGAAGAACAGAATTCACTCTTGGGACTGCTCAGCTCCTCTCACCTGGCCAATGGGTTGCAGACATTTCCCCCATAACATTTTCCTTTAAGTTGTCTGATCCAGTCTTAAATGGTCTATTAAACAGAATAATGGCCAAAGTTACCCAGTCATGGCAATAAAGAGTGAGGACCTTAGCTCTGAAACCATACAGGGGAAGAACAATGACAGGATCAGAAGGATGAAACCTGGGAGTGATTTCAGGCACAGCTCTGTCTTTTACCCAGATGGAGCTGCTGGCCAGGTCTGCAGAACAGAAAAGAGAGGTTACACAGAGGCAGCCTCCATCCACCCTTTCCACATCATTCCTGCTCCCCTGGGCCATTTAGGGCTGTGATACAACGAGAGACTGGCTACCAATGTATATCAAGTGCTGGTATTGGTGTTGCACTGGCAGACAAAGCTGAGCTAAGATAGTTCTGAAGAGCCACAAGACAGTGTGGTTGTACTGATTCTTTTGCCACCAGACTGTAGCACAAGATTATCATCATTACATCTGCTTTTTCCCATTAGCCAGTTATTTGCTCTAATCAGGAAGTCAAAGAAACAAATAAATACCTGAGTTCAAAGCACTTATTTGCTGACAAATAGGAGGATTGATAATTTTCATATCATACACATTCAGAGCAAGTGGACAATTGGAGCCTCACTGGCCCTTTTTTCTTCCCCCTTGCAGAGAAAACTCCAAGATGCTGCCACTAGAAACGTGGGTCGCTTCAAACAGAGCCTGCAGTGTTCAGGCAGTGGTACCACAGTGGGAGGAGGAGATGAGCAGCAGGGTTTTAACTGGGCTCTACAAGACAAGTTCATCCTTATTGAGCACACATGCATCTAGGAAGTCTGCCTCTTCAAAAAACACACAACTGTAATTAGTATAAACAGTCCAGCAGTGCAGTTTCCACTGCACACTTGATTTGTTTCACCAGATAGCAGAGAGTCACATCTCCTCCTATCTCTGCCCTTTGAACTGCAGCACAGCTTCAACAGCCAGGAATGCAGTGTGCTCTTCCTCAACATGGAGTCAATTTGTGCAAAATTAATATCAAATCACTGAACGTAAAGAACGCCAGAAGGCAGCTAAGAAATACATTTCTGATGAGAAAAGTTTATTTTGAACAGCAACTGGAATGAAAAAAGCCTTTGCAGTGCTCACATTCAGAAACAAGTCTGACACCCTAACAGTAATTTCAGTGGACACATTTTATGGGTTATTTTTTTTTTCTAATGATCTTTAGATCTGCCTCAGAGGCACACAATATGGTGAGAGGATGAAAAAGGGAAACCCCTACAAGCTGACCCCTGAACTCAACATGTAAGTGAAGAAGAGAAACCTCTTTTCAATTTCCATGGTGTCATATTTAATCTGTACACATTTCCCATAACATTGCAGCCTTTCCATGAGGCTGACTCACCACTCCCAGAGCACAGTTCTCCCTCCTGAGATCACTCCTGGGAGAGCCTGCTGTGGGCAACTTTATACATAAAAACTAACCTAAAATAGGAACAGAGTACACCAGTGTGGTATTTAAGGATTTAAACTCACTTCCTTGTAATATTAAGTCTGCTCTCTGAGCACTATTTACAACAGTTTTATATTCTTGGTTGGACAGATAGGAGATTAAATTATACCTTGGTTTTGAAAAAGACAATGGCACTGTAGGATGTTGGATAGAAGAGCCCAGATTTAATTCCAGAATCCCCCCCTTATCTTTACTGGGCCCAAACTGTTGAAGGCAAAAAGACACATGTTCTATTTTTAATGCATATTCCCACACAGGACCAATGAAGGCTTTCAGAGACACAGGAACTTTGATTAAAATTCCCAATATTGTCTAGAGATTATTCACATCAGAGCAAAATCAAATTAAATTTAGGTCATAGTCTCAGTCCTTCTATACCTGTCAAGAGTCTGCCAAAGGGTTCTGATGATCCACACATGATTCAAGGAGCCTTGAGCCCTCCCAGATGCAGGAATTCCCAAAGCAGTTCCTCCTTACCTTCACAGCACAAGGCTGAAGCACCCAGGAGCCGTGACTGGTGACAAAAATGCAGAGGCACTGCTGCTTATTTACACACCAGTTAAAAAATAGTGTTCCTTCCTTTAAAAAGTACTTAAAAATGAAATGTCTCAGGTCCCCCACTTTGTGATTAAATTAAATTTGCTTCTTTGCAGGTTGTAGCAATAAAGCATTAGAAGTCATAATAATAATCCAGCTTTGCATCCACAGTTTTACATCCTTTATCTGAATAGATTCTCTCCTCCCTGGGAAAGTAGGTCATCTCGTCAGCTATCCTGCTCACAATGTCTTCATCCACAGTGTAGCCACGGGACTCAATCTCAACCCTGACACACATTTTCACATGTCTGTATTCCAGAGGCAGGAAAGGAATGAAGTAGTCAATGAGGTTTCTATCAATCAAGGTGCTGTGCCAAAATCCACCTATGAAGGGAAAGGTTTGTTAGCATTTCTCTAGTTAAACACTGCCACGGGTTGAATGGGAGTAAGGGGCAGATCACAGCTAAGAATTCACCTGGCATTTTAGGGCACTATAATGCACAAGTCAATACAAGCTCCTTCTCGTGTTACTTTGAGCAGAAAATTTTGGACAGACACATAAATGTGGTCCTTCAGGCTTGAATGAATGAATTTTGGCTGTGCTTGAGCCTTGCTCCCCAGGTGCTGGTCTCATATCTTTCTCTCTCTCACCTAGAGAGGGACAGATTTTCTCTCTTATCAGCTCTCCCAGACCAGTTTTCTTACTCCTTTTTTTTGGAGCTTGCATCTAAACTTTTTAAGAAGTACAGTGAGTTTGCTTCCAATGCTAAATTTAGAGCATAATTACATTAACACCCCTTTTCACCAAAGGTCCTGTGTGAGGAAACCTATGAAGCACTTCCCCCCAAAATGTGCAGCCCAACAGGCAGCAAATAGGCTGGTGGCCAAGGTGACACTGAGCTCCTTAACCTTCACTCATCCTGGGAGCCAGCTGTAGGCCCCAAAACTGCATTTTTGCTCCTCACAACCCAAAAACTGGAGGCCATACCAAGAAGAAACCATAGCTTGTAAAAGTGCAGCTAAATGCAGTCTTTTTGTGTAACTTTTACCACCCCAAAAGCATTCCCAGTTTTACTCACTATTTTTGTTGTTGAAGACAGACACAGAGAGTGCATTTTGGATATCTGTGAGCTGGATATCTTCCCTTGTCCTCCCATTTCTCCAGAAATCTAGTGCTACCTCTGTTATCTTTTCAGCTCCTGCATTACTAGGTAAAGAGGAAACAGAGAATGTAGCTGGGGCAGTTTTAAATGTTGAAGTTATGAAATAAAAGCATGGAGTGTACAGAACAGCAACCCTGAGAAGCCAGTGTTTACCTGAGGAAGATGAAGATGGCTTGTCTGTAGGACACCCCATCCAGCAGCTCATAGTAGTCCAGGAAGGGCTTGATGGAGTCAATGAGTCCTGCGTGCATTTTATCCATTTCATCAAATATGAAGAGTGAGCGGGGACAGACGCTCACATTTCCCCGAATCCACGACTGCAGCTGGTCCTGAGTGCCAGAAAAGTGAAAGATGATGAAAGAATCTGGGTTGAAAAGACAGAAAAAACAGCACTTTCTGCTCATGGAACCTTGTCCTGAAGTTGTTGTTTCAGTGGGGTCATTTTAATAGCTTTGGTTTCTTGACTAAAACATGGTTACAAGCTGTAAATGAAACCACAACAAAATCTCATGCTGGTTCTGAAAAATTTTAAGACACCAAGAGACAGGACAGGAGAAGCAGAAATTCTCCAGATATTCCTATAAAAAGCAAAAATGAAAGTCCACGATAGGACAAAAAATAGGTCCCACCAAGGAACAGACACACAAAGCCAGGCTCTGACAAGCCAGATGATGACTTTTGGCAGCACTTTGGTCTAAACAACCTTAATATAAACAATATTAAATTTGCTACCTAGCAGCAGTGAGAAATTGCATGTGTGGTCAGTGGCAGAAGCAGAAACAAAATTTAATTGTGTTTTAATCAAACAGAAGTTAAATTAAGACAATTACAAGTCCTTCTTAAAACACTGTTGTCCAGAAAGACTAAAGCTTTTTTGCATTGAAGGAGTCCCTCAAGCATTGCATCTTCACCTCGAGTATTATATTCAAGATCAATAATGCATTAATTGGGGGGAAAAGGGTTGATGGGCTGGTAGATGAATGAGAAATAACTGTTCTGACTATTCTCAGTGATTCATCACTTTTTTATTTGTTCTACTCAGTCCCTGAACTGTAGGTGTATTGGGGATAAGCAGCAATACTTTCTCCTACTGCCCTGGGCAGCAAATTTCCAAAATGCAGTCATTCACCTCAAAACAAATGCAGGAAAGCATCACTTTATTTCAAAATGGCTCAGTTAAAGAAGGGGGGAGATAAGTTGTAAAAGAGGAAGTATCTATTTCCTCCATTTAGAAATCATGTTTGTAGACCATCCTGTTTGCATTTTTAACACATACAAGCTGAATATCAACGTGCAGTACTACAAGACAGTGGGACTCATTCAAACTGTGCAGTGAACAAAGTTAGAACAAAAAACCATAAAGGACATCTGAGCTACTGTTTCATAGTATCTACCTGCCTACAGAACTGACATTCTGTAATTCCAAATACATCTACCCATACCTTTCTGACAGCAGAGTATTCTGTGATTTTGCTTTACAGCTTGGAAATGGATCGGTACAAACCTAAATAACCTGCTCAGTGTGCAGTACAACAGACAATGATGCTTCAGAGAGCCAGTGCAAGCTTGCCATGGTGCCTGGTGAACCTGGAGATCACTGGGTTGTTTCAGAGTAATAAACTATTTGGTTTTTTGCAGTGCCCACCAACACATCACCTAACCAGGAATTGTGTTTTTCCTTAAGTCAGTCTCATCTCCAAGCAAAGTGCAGAACGAAAATTAAACCATATCACTCTTCCCTAAAGAAGAAAACCTTCCACATTCATGGGAAAACCAATCCTGATGGATGTTAGGATCTACACAGTTCTGTACAGAAGATCCCAAAAATGGCATAGCATACATGTTAATGCATAAAGTAACATCTAGGTCTGATGTACTGATGCCATGACATTTATAACTCATTGCAGCACAGCTCATTCTTACCTTGTAGAGATTGATGCTGTGAGCGTGAGGAAAGTGTAAAGTTGCCACGAACTGATGAACATATTTACTCTGCAGACCTTTTTTATAAATGCTTTCAGCGACGATCTTACTGACAAAGTTTTTGCCTGTTCCAGTCCACCCGTGCAAGGAAAGCGCGAGAGGCTTTTTGGCGTTGGTGTTGTTCAAGAAGCCCCTCACGGCTTTTACAACCACCTTGCTCACCAAGTGCTGCCCGAACAGCTTCCTGTCCAAATTCTCCTGCAGAGCTGCATGGAGAGACCAGACTGTCAGCGGCGGGGAGCGGGCCGGGCACGGGCTCACCCCGCCCGCGGTGGCGGCCGCCAGCCCCGGGCAGGGGCCAAAGGGCCGGGCTGGAGCGGCGGCCCAGGGGAAGGCCCCGCGGGCTCTGCCCGGCTCCCGGCGCCGCCGCTGCCCCGGCGCCCTCCCGCC
>VZUI01041775.1:0-17303 GCA_013401135.1 Cettia cetti
CTTCCCTTCCCTTCCCTTCCCTTCCCTTCCCTTCCCTTCCCTTCCCTTCCCTTCCCTTCCCTTCCCTTCCCACACTAGGTATGATTCAGAGTGGCTTAATTTTAGTTTTCTCCCCACATATCCACCCTGTTTTATATCTGCATTCAGAAGGCCTCATACCGCTCCTGTCTGTGGAATTTATGCTGTATGAATTACATTCAGGTCTGGTTTGGCTTGGTGGACTGGCACCAGAGACAATTTTTCATAAAGTCTCATACTTCCTTCATTGCTGTTACTGTCTGATGTTTGAAATCAGTGTCCTTATGATGTAGGTATGCTGCTGGCATTTTGGTATAACATAGATTTCTTCTTAAAGGTTTCTAGAGGTTTTTTGTTTTCCCAAGATGGATCACAGTAAAGGCTGATGTTATTGAGGAAGGAGAGGCACAGGATGCAAGCTTGGCTCTGAGTATCCAGCAATAGCTTTCATGGTGAAAGTTGCTGGTTCTTGGGCATATGTGGTCCTGATTTGGCTAACTAGATGGAACCTGACTGCAAGTTGGGTAATGAGGAGTTAAAAACTATTTCCATGGTCTCTATGACAAGAATCCAGCCTGTGGAGCATTTCAAATCTGATCAGACATCCAGGTCTATTCCTGAAGACCTTGAGTGTGGCACAGTGTATAAGGAGAAGTGTTAAACAACAGCAAGGAAGCATTAGAGTGGCCACAGAGGAAAAAAAGACCTTTCTAGCAGTTTCTTGTGATATCTTGGCAGAGGTGTCATGGGCTCTTCTTGGCTAAGTCTTGCAGAGCAGGATGGACAAGCATCTGTCAGGAATGACCCCTGCATTCTGTCTTGCCTTGTGGCCATGTGTGGACTGGCTTTGTCCTGTATTTTTAGTGGTTCCCTACACACACAGGCTGTTTGAAGTTTGCCTTGGATCTTGCTTGGGATCTATGTAAGTTTATCTTGTCCTTTTTTTTCTGAAGGTTCGTGCTTCCCTGAGGGATTATCAGTGCACCCTGCAATTCTGTCTCCAGCTGAATATCGGGATAAGAATCAAACCTCTTCTCTAAGCAGCACCTGTTCAGTGTTAGCAGTGTTACCAGCTTTTTATGGCTGCTGTTTGAACAGCCCTACCAGTGGCTGTTGCAGGGAAAAACAAACATGCTGCCTATCTTTAAAAAAGGGACAGGAGAGAACATGGGCAGGTAATGCTCAGTCAACCTAAATTTGATCTTCAGAAAGATATCTGGCCAAGCTGTTAATCAGGGTGAAAGTACCTAGGGGATAACAAAGGACAAGCTGGAACAACCCCAAATTTTTCTTGAGTAACTGATGCTGGACTTCTCTGGGTTGGCTTTATTCCAGCAGATAGCTGATGGGGGGGGGAATCAGTTGGTTGTGACATTTATTACATATGTGGCATGATAATAGCATAATTGCATTGCATAAAAATATAATTGTCATAATTGCAGTAGAAAACCTAGATGGGGTTGAACTGCAAGGTGGGTGCAATATCTGGATGGACACACACTGTGGACCAGAGGATGGACAGTGACTGGGCTTATCACATGTGTGAAAAACACATACGCTGTGCAGGTGTAAATGGGGCAGAAAATCCAAACCCACAGATCTGCTAAATCAGCCACCAGATAGTTTCACAGTAGGATAAAAAAGTGCAGCAATATTTATCACTGTTTTTCTGTCAGATTGGATGGATATAACATATTCAGTCATACAGGGGTCTGTCCTGTGGCTGGTACTATTCAAGTTTCCCATTAATGGCTTGTCTGGTAGAACAGAGAGTACACACATTAATTGTGAGGGGTGGCTAGCACTGTGAGGGCAGGAGCAGAATACAAAACAATTTTGTTAGATTGGAGAAATGGTCTGGAATCAATATGATGCAATTCAATAAAGTCAAGTGCACAGAATTACACTGAAGAAGAAAATATCAAAGACACATATAAAAAAATGACATAAACTGACTAGATGCAAGTACTACAACATCATGCTGATAAAGTGGTAAGGCTTCAGCCTGGAAACTGAGTGCAGTTTTGGGCACACAGTGTTTTGAGGAAGGATGAGAAAAACTAAAATACTGAAAGAAAAATTAACCTGTACTCAGTGTGAAGTAGACAGAGATTGTTTAGCCTATATGAAATACACGAAGCGGTGGGGGGGAATAATAACAGCTTCCAACTTGGGAAAGCTAGTTGTAAAGAGGACATTGATAAGTTTTTTTCTGCATACATACCCAGATGTAAGTTGATCACCAGCTGTGAAAACAGCTGTAACATCACCTGGAAGGAACCTCCAGAGTGCCAGTAGTGGGATATTTGTCTGAATGGGTTAAACAATTATCCAAAACACATGGGTTTGGTATAATTCAGCCTGCCTCAGTTATGAATGGGCTCAGTAACCTTTTAAGGCCCCTCCAGCCACGTGTTCCTAGGAATGGTGGCTGCTTTACAGCAGCTGCCTGCTGAGTTGAGTAAACCCTAAGTGATGGACTGAGGACCTGAGCATTCTGCAACAGGTCAAATGGTTTATTGAGGTTTTGCTCAACCCTCAGCTTCTGGGATTATGCACTCAGTGGATGTTTCTAAATGCTCTGCTGAATGTACAGCAATGTTTGCTGTCTGACAGTGGACTTTGTGATGGTCAAGGCTGAATTTGGCTTTTAAAGAGCTGTTCTGCTAGGACAGGCATCAATATTCATCTTGCAGCCCCTGATCACTTGGCATTTTGTGTTGCATATTCTGTCATGCTGAAACAAAGAGGTTCCTCCTCTTTCCCTAAATCCCATGCATACAAACCAGCAATTTCCATAGCACAGACAATCATCCAATCTGTTATCTTGGCAGACACCAATGCCTTTCTACATTGGAGGAAGGAAATCTATCCCATAATACACCTGTGCAATATATGGCAATGGCGATTTTGTTGCTAACCCCCGCAGCAATCAGTTTATGCCCTCAAGCATGAGATTTGATTATCCTTGTCATTATCTAAGCTACAAATGTTATTAGCAGCCATAAAATTGTCCATTAAAGTGAGAGGAATTACTTGCCTGCACCAGGGGGAGAACAGATAATTTACCACACAGATTTTAGCCCAAATGCACTTTTTTCCCCCAGAAGAACCCTCTAAGACTTTGTACAGTCTCCATTTTTACTGTTCAAAATCTGTTTCCCCCTCCATGGCCTTCAAGTCTGGGTCTTTTGCCATAAGAGTAGCATAGATACCTTCTGTTGAAATAACCTCAGAGATCATGACCATGTGTTTCTTCTATGTTCCTTAGCTTGAAATGAATGCTTCCCTAATTCTGGAAGTGCAGATACCCAAGCTTTTGTTGGGTTCCATATTTTCTAGACTTCAGTGTTGGTCTGAACTTCACTTACACAGAAGCAATTCTGGATGCCTTGGGCTGACTTGGCACTCGTGGACTGACTGTGCATCACTGGCTGGGTGTAGGATCAGTTGATTTGCTCCTAGCAGGGCCATTTTCATAGGGTTGCTTGATCCTACAATACTAGGTTTTTATGAGAGGAATAAGTGATGTATCACAGGGGCCAAGAAAAGATGCTGTGTCTGAGTGGGTGAGATCCAGGGTAGTGTCTGAAAAATTCTTTGTCTTCCCTGGGACTGGCTGATTCATCCCCTTCCCACCACCCTGTTAATTCCTGTTCATGTATCAGTTCACCGTAAAGCTGCTTTTTTATTCCCATGTGGTATTGTGTTCCCACCCCCTTCAAACAACAGAGAGTGGGAAAGAACACCCACAGCTTTCCCAACAGGCAAAAATGGTGGATCCTGACAGACTGGAACAGATTCTGATCACTGTAAATCCTCGAAACTTGGTTGTTTTGGTGTATTTGTTGACTTTAAACTAAGATAAATGTGTGCAGAATGTGGTCTGGAGAGCCTGTATTTTGAAGGAAGCATCTCCTCCTACTCACCCAACAAATTAACACACACATGGTGTAGCATCGATATTAGCTCCTGTAGCAAATGGAAAATATGTCAGTAGCCCGAAAAGAATAAAAAATGTTCTCAAACAGGGCTTAAAAAGTAAACAAACATAATATAACCAACAAAATCAATACAGTTCCATATTAGCCATTACAGATATCTCTGTCTTTGTCTACATCATATTGTGCACATTCAGTGCTGTGGAAAATGTAGAACCCAGGGGACCTAATTTTAGAACTTAGAGATGGTGTATTGAATGCAAGGCCTGGGATAGAAGGCCTGGAAGAGATTTATGTTAAATAACAGAAGAGATTTTCTATTAATGTTGTAACACCAATTAATATATTTTACAAATATATTAATTCGTGTTACAACATTAATAGAAAAAACTCCTTGAAAACTCTTGGTTTTTTGAGTCATCTCCACTAACTTAAAGAAATCACTTTGTGAGAACTAATGTTAAGTTCAGGATGTCCAAGAGGAGGAGAGAGCCTTTCAGCTTTCTGCATTCTAAAAGTTTTGTCTTCCTTAGCTGCTCTTCTGCTTGGAGGGATTCTGAGAGAGAGAAATGTCCTAATGCTTTCCAGCCTTTGCCTCATGGTCTTCCTTTACTCTTCATGTCTTCCAACACAATCAATACTGTTCAAGCTATATTTGTGGGCTTCCCTACTGAATTCCTTAAAGCCAAGCTGCTCTTGGTTGCTGTAAGTGTTTCCTCTTCTCCTGGTGCCTTGAGAACTTGGTACTCTTATTTACCCAGGAAACACGAGTCAAGCGTGCAGAACAAGCCGGTGGTCGATGCTCTTCCTAACCAGAGGAGCACATCTCAGTAGAAGCTGCATGAGATTTAACAGGAGGAAATGCTCCTGTGATCCGGTCATTCTTTGATTGCCTGTCTAATACACTTAATATTGAGGGAATATCCTGTGTCTTTTGAATGGTGACTTTTGCTTCCATTGACAGTGCAGTGCTCTTTGCCAGGGAGAGGCTGGTAAAATTTCCCGCACAGGACATTGGTAGAGACTTTGAAGGAGAGGAAGAGGCTGGAAACAATTGTTAGGACAAAATGGACCACTGCTTGGAATCCTACATTCAGGTGATTTCCTGAGGGAGAAGTGTTTGGTTTTGGTGATCTTTGGTCTTCTGGAGATTTAGTGCCATGTATCAATAAAGCTGTGCATGCTCACTGAGTGTGCTGGAGAGCCACAGGAGCTGTGCCTCCCTGTGTTTTCTTTTCCATTAGAAAGATAATATTACTTGAAACATTGATTGATTAATTGATTGATTGATGGATAGATAATTTATTTTCTTTTAATGAGATGTGCTCCAACCCTTTAACAAATGTCCATAGGCCCTCTGGGAGTCCACAGCCTTTCATCCTGAAGGGGATGCAGAAGATTCTTGTCTCTCCTCTGCCTTCTATTCCACCTCTGTGCAGTGCTTGATGTTGATCTCACTGCTCAGAGTTCCTGCAGCATGCACGAGACCCAGAGGCCTGGGTTTCTTGTCTCTTTAATGGCATTCTGTGAGCTTGTGTTCAGAGAGAGAGACAGAAAGATCAAAGGCTGTGCAAGTGCACTGTGCTTGATTTTGCTTACACCAATACAAATCGATTGACTTCACCGAGTTATGAGGGATTTACAGCTAGGGGAGAACAGATTCTGACCTAATGGCTCCAAAAGAGGCTTTTCTTGGATGAGCAATGTAATTAGAGCACTGGAACAGACAGATTTCGTGACTCATCTGTGGGTCTGCAGTCTTTTCATTGCTTCTAGTAGGGTGTTCACTAATGTCACCACACTTTCATTTCACCTGTGGGCTGCTCTAATGAAGGACCAACCTTGGCTTGCACAGAGATCTCTGTTCAGCTGCAAAGCATCCTCCGATCTTCATGGCACTCTGAAGATTTCAAGCTCAGGACCAGACACTGGGGTAGTGGAAAATTTCTGCTCTCTTCCTTTGTTGTACTGAAGAAGAGGATTAAAATAACTAGAAAAAACAAAGCAGGGGCCAGGGAGAATGGACTGATGTCTGAGTCCACTTACCAATCTGAAATACGTGTCCTAGCAAGGGGCAAAATCATGTGCCAATATCAGCCTGCTCTATATATCCAGCTGAGCAACAGTATATGCATTTTGAAATCAGTAAAGCTGCTTTTCACAGCTGGCTGGAGGTATGGGGATGAAGTATTTTCGTTAGAAGATGCCACTTCACTAAGATTGCAGGACATTCATTTGGGAAAATTTGTTGAGAACGTTTCCTAAGTTTGGGGATGAGGAGGTAGTCATGGCTAGTGTATGGGAGACTTGGTATGTATTTGGGAAGACTGGAGCTGAACACAGTCACAGGGCTCAGGCTTCCAGGTGTCTGGGGGGCTATGTTGGGCACAAGGGCCTGGCAGAGAGCTGACAGCAGTCAGGATATGGAGGTAGTGTAGTTTTGGCTGCTGGTTCTCCTTTGGTCCCAGTGCAACAGGAACAGGAGTCAGGGGCCTGCTGTTGCAGTTTGGCTGGTGGCCATGATCGTGATAACAATAATGTCAGGGTGTGTCAGGGCAGAAGCTGTCACCCTGCTGTGTGTATCACCCACCTCTTTTTCACCCACTGCTCTTTTCAGCTGAGCTTGAGCTGTGAGACCCCTTGAACACAATAGTTTTGGGAAAGGGTAGGGAAGCAGTGCTGCAGTGGACTGGAGTTTAGCATGGGATGGGAGAAGTGAGACAGTGACACCAAATCCGGCATCACTGATGGTTCCTTCAAAAAGATTGGGGGCCATTGACATGGGGAACTCAGTGAAGGCACCCATCTTACATGCAACCTTGTCCTTTGTGTCTGTGTGCTCTCTTCTGAAGCCTTCCAGGTGTCAGAGTGCACCTGCACTTCAGAATCACAACCTACTGCAGCCATTCCTCTGCTGGATTTAGCTCTCTGAAGTGGGTTGCTGCTGGTGTGGTTCACATTCAGCACAGGCTGTAAGACCCACCTGGCAAGAAGGTGAAATTCTCTTTGCTGAATCATGTACCTCACCACTTGGCAGTGACAATAGCACAGCTATATGTGCAATTGGATTTGATGTCAGTTTTCTTCTGATTTGCCACTCATTGAAACTGAGAGCCAGTCATGATGATTGTTCCTGTCCTTGGATTCAAGCCCTGCTGCACTGGGCTCCATATCAGCGTGAAATTCAGAGTAATTTCAAAAAAGTGTCTAGAAGACCACAGAACTACATCTCCATTTTCAAAAGTAGCTTTTGCACTTAGGAGGCTGCTTTCCAAGCCAAGGAACCTCATACCTGCCAAATATGGGTTTAGAAAACAGGTTGGTTGGAGTGTGAAGTCATTGAAGAACATGAGAAAAATATGCCTTTCAGGACAGTTTATAAAAAAAAAGGAGTACAGGTGCCTGATATCTCCAAATCCTTTGGTAATCCACTTCTTCAGCTATCTGTCTCACAAATATCCCTTGGAAGATTTCTCTCTTGTTACACCTGAGGAAGTAAGTCACCATGTTGAGTACTAATGAAAGCTATTGTCTCTTGTACATAGGCATTAAAGCTGCACTTTCTGCCTGCTGACTCATGAGGTACTGACCCACATTGATTTTCACTTGATGAATACCTGTAAAACACAGGAGTAAGTCTATGCTTTAGAGAAATTTCTGTTGCTTTGAGACAGGTCACAAATGAGTGTAACAAGTAGTAGTATGAAGGGAGAGGAAAATAATAACAGTTATATTCTGCTAATTGCTCTTAGTTATCACTATCACTGATCAAATGAAGAATTTATCCCAAGAAAGATACTGGGCTTGTGGGTTAGTTCAGGGACAAGTTTTGCATCTAAGATGCTGTGAGGAAAAATGCCTGGAGATGTGTTTTGAAGAAGCCAAAAAATTGTAGTCATGGCTGGCACAAATGGCATTGCAGATGGGGAAGTGGGTGATGAGAAAAGAGAACTGGGAAAGATGGGACAGGATTGTGTGGTCTTGAAAAGCTTGAAGATTTGGGAAAAGGAGAAGTTAGTAGAGAGGAAAGGGCAAAGTTCTTGAGGTTTTTTGTTGCTCAGTATAGAAGTCTTGGCCTTGGTTTGCTTTAAAGTTTCTTCTATAGGAAGATATCCCCCTGAATGGTGTAGACTGCAGGTATATAACATCCAGATTGTGAAGGTGCAGTTTAGAACAGTCACAACTTGATTGACTTTCCCTGGGATGCTGGTGGTAATTGGATTTGGCTGAGGGTTTTCTTTATGCCTTGTATGATTGTATGGATCTGGATGCAGGATGCACTGTCCTTTCTGAAAGAGTCTGAAGCTATGCATTTTATTTTTTAAGCCTCCAGAGATACACAGTACCATACACCCCCAGGCTATCTGCACTGCACAGCTATCTGTGTTATGGTCTCATGCAACATAAGAGGTTCACACAACTCACAAATTTCCAATACAGGCAGGATTGATGCATCCCAGCACTGTTCTACCTGAACCTACAGGTTTTGTGTGCGCTCTGCACTGGTTTTAGCATCAGCCTCATTAGCAGCACAGCTCTTTTTAATGATTACCAACACTTTAGCAAACTTTGGGGTTAAAACTCTGATGGGAGAGTCATAAAACTCTTCGTGCTGTTCTGACCTGTAGAGGTATTTGGCTGTGGGAACAGTTATACCTCAGCAGGATTAGATAATGTAGAAATGCTAGACCTGTGTCACTAAAACCATCGATCAATAATCTGCAATCCTAATTTTCCAACCTCAAAGTTTTCTTAATGACTTCAGCTGAATTTGTGGACACCTTCCAGCTCTGGGTGTTTCGAAACAGATCTCTAAGGAGGGAAGCTGCTGCTGCAATATGTGGCAGACATGCTGATGCTTCTGTCTTCAGCCTGGGGCAGGGCTGTGCAAACCTTTCTGGAGCTGTCCTCTAGGTTAAACCCCTCTCAGGGAGCACTAAATGTTGTCACTATTTCTTGTGTGACCAGAGAGAGCTGAATTACCTTGGGGAAGAAGGAACCGGCCAGATCCACTCTGGCGGCCGCACCGCCCCGGAGAAGAATTTTGATTGTGAGCAGCACAGCTCCAAAGTGCCTGTGATGTTCAGCTGCCGACAGTGCAGTGCTCAGGCAGACGTGCTGCTTACTCTCTGGATTGTGTATTTTGAGCACGTTTCAGTAGTGCTCTAAGTTGACATTTTTTTTCTATTCCTCTACAGTGCCAGTCATTGCTTTTTCTTCATTTTAGTGATTAATTGCTCTAAATACTCCTGCTCCTGGACTGCAGGAGTACAATTTCTGTGCTGTATTTCATCTGAACTTGCTATGCAAGTACAGGGGAACTTGAGGGAGTGCACACACCCACGTCTTGCTAGGTAGAGATGGTTGCCAAAAGGACACCAAGTAAAAGAACAGTTAGTTCTTAAACAAGGGTATAATCTAATAAGAGAAAAAAAAGAAAATTACATACTGGAATCTTTAGTGCCTTTCCCCTCCCCCCAGTTTCAGAATTTACAGCTAGTACAACCCCTGACTAGAGCAGTGATTTATATATATATAGGCATCTGTGCTTCTAAGAAAAGGAAGTGTGTCTGTTTGGGGAGCTGTGTGGAATGAGTTGGTGGATCTCAGTCCAACTTCTGGCAGACAGGTTTTCACATCGCTCAAAGTCACCCTCTCACCCAGCCCCCCTCCAAGGCTCATGCCAAGGGCTCTTTATCTATTCCTCCTATGATCCCACCTTAGCATTTTCTGCAGAGATGGAGAGTTCCTCATGTTCCATTGTGTGGCCTCTGGGGCACTGTCAGCCCTGCACATGGAGGGTAGGTTTGGCTGTGTTCTTGGTTCTCCCCAGTGTAGCTGCTCCTTTGCATCTCACTCCACGTGATCCCCATGTGTTAGACACTTTTAGCCATCCACATGACTGGCTTTGCCTGGCATGTGGCATCATCTTTTCATCGTGCTGAAAAGAGGCCAGCTAGAAGGCACAGCAGTGTCTCCTGACAGGACCATGGCATGGCTGATGTCTTGGATGTGCTGACACACACCTCTCCTGGGGCCTCTTTGACAAATGTATCAGGACCCTTGAATTCATCTGGAGTGTTGTAGCACAGTGCTTCTCCACCTTTTTTATGCCTGGCTCTGTTTTGTTGCAGGCAAAAAGCTTCAGGGCTTGCAACAAATTTAGCAGTTCAAAAATAGATTGTACAAAAATTTGTACTGCCTGGACTTTACTATTTCCTGTTCAGCTCCTGGGTGGAAAATCCATGGCTTGTTGCTGGCCCCCTTCACCTGTTTTTAGGACGTCCATTCCCAGGATCCTCACTCTGGTCCTGTTTATGTGCTGCCTTCCAAACCTCACTGTGTTTGAGTTACTTACAAAGCTTTTGCTAGCCTGCGTGTATTCAGCTACTTTAAGGATCCTCTTTGTCCTTTGACAAGCACAACAGCCCTTTCTGATGGCAGCCACACTCTTCAGACTGAGTGCTTTTACCTTTACTCAAAAACTTAAAGAGGAAATGTTAATTGCTTTAGTGGTGTTATTGTTGAAAAAGGCACGCCAGGCTGACTAGCTTGGAAAGATGAGTCCTGCTGCTGATAAAGGAGAGAACAATCTCAGTGAGTCCCTGAAAAGTCTGCAGTGCTCAGGGCAAACTCAAAAGTGGAATGGAAATATCTCAGTGCTTGTCTTCCTTGTTGCTTTTGTCTGGAGATGGCAGAGCTGACTGGCATCTCAGGGCTGCGTTGCTTCTGCAGTGATTTGTCACAGGCTCTGGGCTGCCTCAGTGTGCTGCTGCCTGTGCTGCTTTTCCCTGTCATGGCACATGACCAGCTGCAATGGAAATGTGAAGGGAAAAGGGAAAAGAGACTCTTTAGGGAACACATTAGTTACAGGACTCATGGAAGACATGGGCAAGGTGTGTGCTTGATCTTCTCCTAGACTTGGAACAGCACGATCAAATTCAATATTCATTCAGCCCTGGAGGCTGAGTAGGTCTGGAACTGGTGGTACAACCCTCTGGGAGCTTGGGTCCAGAACTGGGGCATAATACCCCAGGAAAATGAGAGTGTTCCAACAAGTTCCCTTTCCCAGCTCCCATCTGCCATAAAGACAAATCCACATGGCCCTGCAGTTGCTGGTTTGAGTTGTAGGTGAAGTGTCTCCATGTTTGGGGCTAGCTCTCTTTGGTGTTCAAGTAAGTTTACCTACACCCTTCTGGTGCCTCTGCTGTTTAATTTCTTTTTCCCTGAATTTTAGTGAATTTTTGAGATCTTCTAGTCACAACAGCTGCAGTTTGGCGTGTGTTCAGACCCAAGCCAACACTCTTTTATCAACTCAACACCTAACACACATTAGGCATCCCCAGGATCATAAATAAAAGTTACTTGGAGCAGGAGAAGATGGGGTAAGAGCACTTTCTGTTTACTGTTAAAAATGAGCCATTCTATCAGCAAGGAACCAGCAAGAGAGAGGGGAAGGGAGGGAGCAGGGATGCTGTAGAATGGTGATCAAATGAGGTGGAAGCCTTTGATGCTTTTTGTTCCCTGAACTGATTCTCGATTTTTTAAATTTGAATAAAATACTGTGACAGTCATGGCAACTACATCTTCCAAGCCCCTGAGAAAAGGTTTTGAGTTTTACTCTGTAAATTTGACAAATAGTATGTACATTGCTATACTTGGTGCTCCAGGGCCAGTCTGCCTCTACTCTTGATTTGACCATGTCTCCTACAAGTGACCAAGTTTCCTACAAGTGACATAGTTATTAGTGCCTCCTTCTTTCCCTGCATGTGCAGTCTGCCCTCAGAATGAATTATTTCCTTGTCTTCTGCTGCATTTTTGGAGCATATAATATATAGATGCTTGGCTGGGGATTTAAAAGCCCAACTCAAATCCAGTGAACTAATGTGTTATTTCAATTTCTGTATGCACCTGTTATTGTTCTCTGAATTTCTGGATTTTTTTCTTTTACAAATTCAGGCTCATTCTCCCCAAAGAGGTTTTAATGGGAAAGAGAGAATTAAGGCAGACAGCCTGTAAAAATACAGACACTTAAGAAAGAGCAGCAACCTAAATTATCATCTCAAGTTATTGCTCTACTGTGTTAGTGCTTACACTACAAAGTGCTTTGAGCTGTGAGGAAGCAGCTGGTCTGGAATAGTGCAGCTGATTGCTATCAGGTAGAACCAGAAATGCCTCATTATGTGGTAGGCAGTAATGGTGGTCTTCTGCATGAGAGCATGGTGGAATCTTTCTTGCATCAGGGAAATGCCTGGTGTCTCATGTAGCCACAAAGAGGCCATCAATGGCATTTATTTAATAGTATCTGCAGCTCATACAACAGAATAATCAAAAAAGATAGCTTATTGTCAGTTATTCTTTATGCTGGCTCGTGGGTCAGGAATAAAACAGCATAAAAATCAGCCTACTTAACGAAGCACAAAGGAAAAAAATCTGTTGTTTGTAGAGCAGGAGCTGTAGTGTGGTCTGAGCCAGTCTTGGAAAAAAGTACCCTTGTGGTCTGCAGGCTGTTTTTGTCTTGCTGTAGCACTCACTAATATACTATTCCCCATGCATAACTCCTTTTCCTTTTTTTTTTTTTAAACCCCCCCTATATCTCAAGCCACTTGCTCCCCATTTAACCCTCCAAATCCTCCACTGTCCCAGTCTGCTTTTTGATCCTTAGCTTATGCTGCATGAATTTCTACCTGAGCTCTGATGATGAAGGGTTAATAAAGCACATAGTAGGTGAACAGTGGTGGCTATAAATAAGTGGCAGTTAATGCTTGCTTGAACCATTTAATAGCCTCTGAAATTGGCCACTAGCCTGAGATATTCATAATATTCCCAAAAAAATTTGGGTTTCAGGTTTCACAGACAACTGAGAGTATTTAATCCTGGCATAAGAGAATGCTTTTCCTGCCCTGTGACTTTTTATTCCTGAGTAATGAAGATCATGGCAGTGCTTTAATAGGATTGTGGCAGAATGTGGCTGCTTGGGTTTAACAGCACAGTTGTGATGGTATTTGCATGAGTTTCTCTTAGTTTTCATATTGGTCTCTTTTTCTGGCATGGTCCTTCTTTGTACCTGCCATTGCTCCAAAGAGAACAGGAGTGGATGGACTTGTCTGGTAGTAAAGACAGATTTGGGTGAGATTCATGTTATCACTCCACTAATGGCTCAGTAAGATGCAAAGTGAGGAACATGTTCAAGGGATAGGGAAGGAAATAGTGGTTTTGGAAGCTTGATGGTGGGATCAAGTCCTTTTTGAATGGAATTCAATCTAATGATGGTGCTTTTCAGCCTGACACTTCAACCTGGTCCAAAGGAATGCTCTATGACAAAAGTGGTATGTTCCTAAGCAAGGGAGCAAAGATTGAACTGAGAGTTTAAAAATACTGTGAAATGGCTGTATATTCAATATCAGTCCTTGTTGCTGCAAGGGAATCCACCTGTGTGTCTTATGTCTCCCTGCAACTCTTTCTAGAACTAAAGTTGAGTACAATCCCAGTGCAGTCAATTTTGTTCCTAAAATGAGTGAAGGCTCCTTAATATGTGCCTGAAAATGCAGTGGGAATTCAGAAGTGCATCCTGAGTTCTGCATTCTTTGGTAAAATCTAAGCAGGCAGAAAGAAAGAGCTTGTACAGCTCAAGTGATGGAAACAGGTCTGTCCTCACAAATCTGTTTTAGATGTGTGTAGGCAGGACAATGACTGCTGCTGGAAGAGCTGTTACTGCTGGGCAGCCCCAGAAGGTAATCTGAATATCTGTATCATTATTACATCTGCTCGAGGAAGTTACCTTTTATGAACACTTTGTAATCCAGGGCTACTCTGAAAGGAGCCTAAGAAATTGTTCTAAAAGCTGTGGATCCAGTGGCAGGGATCCTGGACACAGGGGGAGGCAGCTGGCAGGTGGGACCTGATGAGCAGATTAGGGCTCCCCCAGAACATACCCATGGCTATTGAAGTAGGAACTTCATTACAGAAAACTCCAGGGAGCCAAGTACTCTGTTTCAGCCAGTGCGAAGTAATTTAATACATTTTCCAATATTCTGTGAGCAGGAATAATGTAACTGTAGTGCTTTTTCTTTTATCCCTGATATTCATCACGAATATGAAAGCAATGATGTTGTGACTCAGCCAACTCGAACGAGCCTGACAGTTTGTCTCTCTGATGGGCTGGGACCAGGTTATGATATGGAGTCATTTACTCTTAGTTGGCTTTCAAGCCATAAGGACTTCAGAAATGTCCCTGGTGAGGTAGGGATGAGGGCACTCAGCAAAAGCTGGTTCTTCTCTAACTGACCAAAAAAAAGCCGTGAGAAGCTCCTTATTCCTGGTAGAAACATAACATCGACACAAAGAAGGTGGAGTGGGAAAAGTGCCTCATTCCAAAGTGTGTTTATCCATGATAAAGTGCTTCTATAAAAAGCATCTTGGGACTCTAAGTTTATTCCCCCTCAATGACTTCTAGGCTGGGTTTGCTCTGTTTTCAAGGCAACAGTGGTGATACTATTTTTCCCTACTGCCAACCACATAAACTTAGCTGGGTTCTGGAAATAAAGCATTGCTTTCTCCCTCACAACTGTTGCCTCCAGTAATATCCTGCAATCAGCACATGGGAAGCGTCTTTTTTGGTGATACGTGAGCCAGCTTAGATCCTGGTTCATTCTCCCCCCCACAGTGACCTTACTCTGCTAAGGACAGTCCCTCTGAACAAAATCAGAAGACCAAATTTGGGCACATGCCACCTTGAGAAAGGGATTGTTTTTCACTTTGACACAGTGGTAACTGTTTACTTACCTGCTTTTTCCTGGTTCCTGCACTCATATTTAAGATCACTGTGGTAGGAAGCTGATGCATCTGTGCCTATTTTGTGGTGAAGAAGAAGGAAAGCTCCTGTAGGTATTATTCATCTTTTTGGGGGATTGTATTGTGTAAGTGGAATTCCCACTTGTACAATACAGAATCCTTAGGCTGGGAAGTGTTGTGTCCTGAAGGCAGCAGCTCGGAGAGTGATTCCCAAAGGTGAGCATGTAAAGGTGCCATTAGATTTCCATTTGTGCCTCTCAGATTTTGGGTGGATATTGGGGTCTTTAACAGTCTCATGGGGAGGGGAAGGAATCTGATTTCTTAGGGCTGTTTCTGATGCAGTTCTAAATCAGTTTTGTGCTTCTGAGTGCACTTGCTACTGATTTTTCTCTGTTTTGGTTCGAATATGTTCCTTATGCAGAACCACAGAATGGCTTAAGATGGAAGGTCCCTCTGTTGGGTAGCAGTCCAAGTCTCTCCTCCAATTAGCCCAAGTCCTGAGTTAGGTTGGAGCCTTACCCAGTTGTGTTTTGATAATCTCCAAGTCAGATTTTTATCCAGCTGAGATGGCACAGCTTTTCTGCCCCTGTCAAGTGTGTGTCATAAAGATTTTTATCCTTAATCTTCTCTGTCTGCAATTTGTCACCATTGCCTCCTGTTTTGCAGTGCAACTCTGGGTATGCAGCTCTCCCTTCTCTTGACCTTCCCCTTATGCTCTCACTAATGCAACTGGTGTGGTCAGCCCTAGCTGCTGCAAGGGCATGCTGCTGGCTCCTCTTCAACTTGCTGTCCACCAGGGCCCCAGATCCTTTTCTGCAAAGCTGCCTCCTGACCAGCCATGATAGTTTTCAGACCCCTAATGACTGTCTCCAGCCCTTTCCCTTCCAGAAGATCATAGGGGCAAGAGAAAGGGACTGTGAATCCATCTGGATGAATATTAGGAAAATAGGATTAAAAGCCTTCAGCGAGGGATCTGTCAATGATGCTTCCTTTTGTAGCTGGAGCGATGTTTTTTTCCTCCCTTAGTGTAGAGCTGCTGAAAACTTGCACAGTATCAGTTGTAACAGCAGCATTACAATTTGCAAACATGCTATGTTAAGCAGTTAGTGTGAAGCAGCACGCCGAAGTCTGAAGGTTCCTCTGCTGATTCCGGCTGAATCCTCGCAGATGTCAGACTGTTCCTGGAGACTACATTTTCATTAAATTAAATCTTTGCTTTTTCTGGGAAAGATCGCTTTCCTCGACAGACTGTTCCACTGATGCATAAACCCAGAGTTGGGAGACAGCTCCTAATTTTTAGCTGGCCTTTGATATTTCATAAATTCCATCAGTTCTTGGTAGTTTTACTGTCTCTAGTAAAGTGTTTGCATCTTTCCAATATTTAGAGGCTGCAATAAAGTCCTCAGTATAGGTTATATTTAGTCCAAGAATATGTGTAATTGGCTGATTTAATCTCCCCTTGTTAGCCAGTTCTCTCCAACACTGAAATAATTTCTCGTGCCTTTCTTTGGAGTTTCTTATCTCATTCAATTTGTTATCCTCCCTTTCTGGGCCAGGGAGTACTCTGGAAAAACAATCACAAGTGAGCATTTTGCCTCTCATTTTTTCACCAGGACATTCATGCTGGTTATATTTCATCAGTGATATAAGTTTTTAATTTTGCCTTTCCTGATTAAACTGTGAGTGCAGGAGTGGTGCAATCACATCAGAAAGTGCCGCAATGAATGGGGGACTTCTGGAACCAAAAGCCATGTCTGTAGCTGAGGCTGAAGTGGAGGAGGAACATGCTACCTCCTGTTTTCCTCTGCTTTTGGGAAGCACGGCTTTTCCCAAACTCAGCATAACTAACATTGAGGACCAGCAGAGTTAATCCCATAGACTGACAAGGACTTTGGGCATATAAGGGTCACAGATTTGCTTCCCCCCTTCTGAGAGGGGATGCTTAATGCATATTCCCTGTAGACTTTTCTGAGCAAAAGGTGTCCAAGGAACTTTGTGTCACCGAGGCAAATGAACATGCTCCTCTAGTCCTCAGTGACAATATTGATGGAATTAGATGGGATGGGGGCTGAGTGATGAGGGAAGAAGGTTTTGAGATTAATTAACTCAGAAGGCATTCAAAATTGCTCAGGCTCTGAGAGATGACAGAGGAGCTGGTGGATAATGTGCCACCCACTTCAGTGTCACTGCTGGTACTCATGACAGTGCTTGGGGTGCTGTGGGGTGCCGTGGGGTGCCTTAGTCCTCGATTGCATGATCTCAATCACAGGCACAACTGGTACGACCCAAAACAGACCCTGTTGTTGACAGCAACATTGTAGGGGCTGAATGGGGTCTGCTCAGCCTTCCTTTTTCTACTTATTTCAAGCAAACCATCAAAACGGTGTCAAGCAGATACCTGCGTTTGCAAACTGAATTTACAGGGGAAGAGGACGCTTTTTTTAATCGAGCAAGAGACAAAGGGGGCAGAAGGCTGCGTTCCCCTCCTTTTCTAATTTCACGGCAGAGACGGCGAGGTGGAGACGGCCCCTTGGGGGGGGGGGGGGGGAA
>VZUI01041775.1:17368-31288 GCA_013401135.1 Cettia cetti
CTGCCCTCATCCCGCTCCCTGCCCTCATCCCGCTCCCTGCCCGCACCCCGCTCCGTGCCCTCATCCCGCTCCGTGCCCTCATCCCGCTCCCTGCCCTCATCCCACTCCCTGCCCGCACCCCGCTCCGTGTCCGCACCCCGCTCCGTGCCCTCATCCCGCTCCGTGCCCTCATCCCGCTCCCTGCCTCATCCCGCTCCGTGCCCGCACCCCGCTCCGTGCCCTCATTCCGCTCCGTGCCCTCATCCCGCTCCCTGCCCTCATTCCGCTCCCTGCCTCATCCCGCTCCCTGCCCTCACGCCGTTCCCTGCCTGCACCGACAGCCTTTCAAAGTCTCTGCTTATTTTTTCCACCTCTTTCCCCTCTCTTTTGCTCCCCAAAAAAGTCATAGGTAAGCAAAGGTTTTCTGGTCTTCAGAAATGTGCCCCCTTCTCCATTTCCCCTCTTTATGGGTGCTTTGTAGAAGTTTGGTGGTGGTGTTTTTATTTTTTCTTTTTATTTTTTTTTTTTTGTTGTTGTTGTTTTAGTTTATTTTGGGTTTTATTTGCAGAATAAGGTGTCCATTACCAACTGCAATGCAAAAAAACCTGCAGCCCCAGGTTCTCTGTGGTTAACCAGTTGTTAAATCTTTTCTGGACTCTGGGATAACAGGAAAAAACCCCAACCAAATAAAAACACAAAATGGAAAAGGAAATAAAACCCCTCAAACTGTATCTTAAACAATTTTGTCTGCTTTATTTTTGGTGTTAGCTTTTGCAGGAGAAGCTTCAGGTTAAAAGAGATTTGCCAGTGGCTGAGAGTGTACAGACACTTGTCATTTAGGCTGCCTGGTTCAGTACAAGCCATCACTGGAGGCAGGATATAGAAGACAGGAGGGACACTTGTGCTTAGTCCTTTTGTGCATCCTCCTGTTGGATGTTCCTATTAACTCTGGATTCCTGGCCAAACCAAACTCCCACTTCTTGGGAGTGCATTCTCATGTTTCTAGGTAACGCTTATTTCTGGCTGGGTTGTTAGAATTTCTGCAGGTTTGAGGGATGTGATTGATTAAGCCTGTGTTTTTCTTCTGGTTTTGCTGGGGAATTTTGGATCAATTCCTCCTACCATCCCACTCCTCTTTCCCTTCTTCCCCAAAAGGGTGGGTTATTTTGATAAAGAAAAATGAGCTGCAGAGAATAGCAATATCATTTACACTGTAGTGTGGGGGCTGTAGGGTCAGCCTTAAGGGGTTTTTTTAGGGCAACCCAATGGGTGCTGTGGAGGAGAGGGATGATACGGCCACTAAACTGGTGTTTTGTAGGGGGTCTTCAAATTACACAGGTTTCATGTGAAGGATTATAGGAGGAGGTGCTAATCCATTGTCAGAACTCATCTCCCAAGCCTGTGTTACTGTGTGTGGTTAACATTAGAGTGACATTTAGATGGAGTCATTGGCCTTGCTGAGATGAAGGAGAAGAGAAAAATCTTTATGTTGTCAGCAGGGCCTTGGCCAAGTCCTGGTACGTCAGTGAGCAGAAAGCAAAGTGCAGCTGGGGAGCTGTGGGAGTGTCAATTTATTTGTAAAGAGCTCCCATTTCAGAATGGTGGCATTTTCCTTTCTCAGCTTCTATTTGCTTTGCCGTAGACACAGTCTTTCCTCCTTTTTAATGTATTATGTATTCAGCTGGGACATGCACAGACTGATGGATTCTCTATTGGATTTGTTTTTGTCACCTGGGATAGATTTTTACAATGGACTATGTACTTACCAAGGTTTATTTTCTGGTATTTCCCTCTCCTTTTTAAGCAGTCTGTACCTGTCCTGCTTGAGCAGAGGCTTGAAATCTCTCACCCAATGTGATTTAAGTTCCTGAAATGCTTTTAATGGGCAGGAAGAAGCATTTGGGGTGGTTTCTTCTTGTCCAGTGAGGAGTTTCTTCACTTGATAGTAAATTTATTGAATCTAAATTTGAGGCAGAGTGGGAGCCAGTGTGAGACCATCTGGGGAGCCTGAGCTCAAGCTGTGATGAGTAACCCTGCCAGTGAAAATGTTCTCAGGACACTTACATGTTCCATGTGGCAAGCAGATATTTTCTGGTGGAGCTCCATGCTATGCCTGCCACCCAAGGCAAGTGTCCAAGATGCTCTTGGGAGGTTCTCTATCAGCATGAGAGGAAAGAGTAAGCACATCAGTGGGAGTTATGGAGGAATTCTGAGTGCTGGAGCATGTTCTTCAGCCACTACTTTTGATGTCAGTTCAGCCCCCTGAAGGCAGTGCCCTGGGGTCACTGCAGATACTGGACAGCAGAATAATACTGGTGGACATCAGAGAAGCTTTGACATCTGTTGCAGGAAAACATCTATTGGAGCAGAACTGATCTGAAGTTGGCTGGTCTGGCATTTCTTACCCACCTCCTTCTCTGTAACCATGGAGCTCAGTGGGGATGGAGTTGGAGTGCCTTGCTTTTTCTTCTTTAAAGTATGTTTTCTAATTTTTGGTAAATGATAAAAAATTAACAGATTTTCAGGCAGTGATGTGTAAACAAGAAATAAATAGATTGTGATGAAGTCATCCAAATATCATAATCAGCAATGCTGTGTTAGATTAAAAGGATGATACCAAGTAAAACCTTTTCAGTATGCATGGGTCTCATTCATGATAATATATTACCTTCAAAAAGTGCTGTCCATTACCCAGTATCTAGTTAAACATGGCTTTTGTAATGACTGTGAACCCCCCCCCCCCGCCCCCCCCAACTCATTGAATGTCTAGGTACAAATCATATTTTATTCCGGTTAAAAGATGTTTAATAAAAGAGGATAAGAAAATGATGCTTTAATGCTTTTCATCTCAAAGACTGTAAAAAGCATGAAACACTGTGAAAAACACATGTTTTAGATAGATACACTCTTCTAATTCAAGGAGGTTTTAGTACAAGAATCATGAGAAAATATATGTTGAATTACTTCTTTTAAGTATGTAGTAAAAAACATGTTCAAAAAGACCAAAGAATTCCACAGGAATGATGCAGAATTAAGTCTCGATTGATATTTTGTTAGGATAATGATTTTTTTTTTTTTTTTTTTTTTGCTTTACAGACAATAAGTTTTCAATAAAGGAAAACAAAATTGAAGAACAACAGTGACATTCACATTCTGATAGAATTGACTTAAATAATCAATTCCCTTGCCTGAATAATTCAATTTTTCATCAACAGATTCATTTCTCTTCTTCTTCTTTGATTTGACTATTCAGAAGTGTACTACTTTATCATAATCATAAGAGACAATTTTTAGTATCTTCAGCAAAACGATGTTTGGTGGGAAGAGGAAATTAAATACTGAATCCTAGCAAAGACAAACAAAGAGGCTTGATATTTTTTCTTTTTTTTTTTTTTTTTTTTCCTTCTAGTAAGGGTGCTACTATGATGTTAGGTGAAAATTATGATATGTTTGAAATTGAAAGCAGTCTTGCAGTTTGCTCTGTCAATTAGGAGTATCAGTGAGTCATGTTCTAACTTCCACCCCAAGTTCTCAGTAGGAACCAGCCCCACACATGGGAGCAGTAGTCTTAGAAGTACCTAGAAGCACTGACACAGAATCTTAGAATAAACTCAAGACTTTCTCAATTATCAAAGGACTCATAAAGACCATTGATTCCAACTCCTTGCTCCTCTCAGGGCTATCAAAAACTGAACCATATGAGGAAGATCATTGTCCAGACACTCCCTGAACTCCTTGAATTATGTTTGTGTCATGACCACTTCCCTGGGAAACCTGTTCCATGACTGACTGCCCTTTTGGCTGCCAGGACTCACTGCTGACTCACATTCAAGTTGCCACCAGCCCAAGTCTCTTTCTGCAGAGCTGCTCCCCATCCTCTCATCCCCCAATTTATATTTACAATAATAATGGCTTCTTACACAAATAGGTGACTAATGCATTGTTACCTTATCATCTTTGTTTTTGGCACTACCTGCCAAGCTCAGGAAACCTCGCAGGCCTTACAGCTGCATCCCATGGAGTGCTCTCTCAGGACTGCAGGACTAGGAAAGGAGACTGGGGGCAGCCAGAGCTGCTCTGTGCTCCAGTAAATCTGTTTCTCCCTGTAAAAAGAGCCTCCTGCACCTGCAGCAAAATTAAAACTTGTTCTCAAAAGCTGAAATGAGGATGTTTCTCCTGGAAGCCATGTGAGAAGTCAGAACTGCCAGAGTACCCACACTGGTGTTGTCCTGCCTTTAAATTCCCTCTATAAACATTTAGAGGGACAGGCAAACCTCGCTGAAAGGTCAGACTCTGACCTGACAGTCTGGTTCAGTGGGTAGATTTGGGATGGAAATCCTTCTAGTTTAGCTCCTTCTATCCTTTGTTTTATTGGGTCATTCCAGACAACTGGCTTAAAACTGCTGCCTGTTTCCTTCTCTAACTGTGTCAGTACCCACTGCCTGCCTTCCTGAATCCTTACTGAGGATTGTTAATGGTGGGAGAGAAGTACCTGCAAAAGTGCTAATTGCTAACTCCTGTGATGAAATGCTGTTGTGTGTACAATAATTGTGCACAATAATGTTGCATTTGGATGAATTGGCCAGTGGCAAAATCATCTGATGTTCAGAACAATTCACTCCTAGGCCCTGCTTAGCTGGGTTTATCAATCATTGAATTATGAGCCTGGGGTATTGTTATGTGTTGCACAGTGAAGGCACTTTATCTGCACCAGCAAAGCCCCTGTTAGCAAGGCAGGCTGGGTGTGATGCTGTGAGCTGCAGCCAAGCCCAATTACCACACGAGAACGCCTCTCCTGTTTGGAGCCTGCCAAGCATTTCCTTTGCATATTAGCAATATTTATTCTATTTAAGTGGCTTTGCCATCATGTCTCCAGCTCCCATTCCTCTGGCTGCATGGCTGTAAGCAGTGCCAGGCATGGACAGAGGTTGTTCCAGCTTGAAGGTGGGATTAATTGTCCTTTGAAGACTGGGCAGGGGTTTGGGATTTGGGGTTTTGACTGTGTTCAAGGGTTTGACTGTACTCAGCAGCACCAACCACCTCTGTCTTTTGCCTGGGGTAAGAGAAGCAAGGTTGGTCTGTTGCCCTTTCCCCCAGAATTATCCTTCTTACTCCTGTCTTGCCCCAGCTTTCTGCATAGTGCTCTCTGGAAGAGCTCCAGCTTGGCTCCTGACCAGAGGAACCTGCACAGTTGGGTTTCTCTGTACCAGCCTTTTCAAGCCACTGTGAGGTGACCCCTGTGATGGGGCTTCTGCAGTCTCAGCCCTCTGGCTGCTGGTACAAAAGAGGGATTAGGCCCACAGCTGATCCCCCCTGGTAATCTGAGGCCAGACATGGTCTGTTCTTTCAAGAACAGTTGCTGTAAAGATTTTAAGGATGTTGTCACAGCTACACTTTCAGGCAAATGGAGCAGTTCATCTGCTTCAGGCTGCGAAGATTTAATTGAGCTCCAAGGGAAAGCTTGAAGCTGAATTAAATCTTTTGCTGATGGAGAGCAAGGTCTGCCATAAAGAAAGTCTCCTGATCCTTGTCTTCCCTGAGTGCTGCCATACCAATCCAGCACCAGCTCTGACACAGTCCAGAGCAGAGTTGGTGCTGAGAAAGGGGCTGTTTATTTTATTTTACTCTCACAGAGTTACTTCCTACGACCCATTAAATTATTTTATTCTCTGTTCAGCATGTGTAAAAGATATTCAGAGCAACTAAATGCCATTTTTTAATTGCTGACACTCTGTAACTAGAGATTGTGATATTTGCAGGCTCTCAGTCAAAATGTCATAATAAGATTATTCCCTGTAATCGTGTAAGAAGAAATAGCACATGTGAGAGAGACAGATGAGGAGAGAATAGTTTATCTGTTTTCCTTAATAATGTAAGTATGACACATGTATTAATTTTGGAGCTGGCTACTGAGATCTGTAGTAGATCTAGGGTTTTTTCTACTCCTGGATTTTACTCCTGGATACATAAATACTCAAGTTCTAGCATGCTATGCATCTCAATCCATTTTTTCAGCCTCCTTACTGCCAGAGGTACCTGGTTAGTCCATCTCTGTAACGATTACACTTGGAGATCCTTGAAAACAATTCTTGTGCCTGCTGCTTGGGGCCAATTCCCCTGGATTTCTACTCAGTAAACACCTCTTAAAATGACTTTCGAAAAATGTCTTCAGCCCTGTGTTTCTGTTGGTAGGTTTGACGAAGACATCCTCAGCAGCCAGGAGTCTCCAGAGTGGGATCCTCTGGAGATAGACAAATTTAGTCCTGAGCCTCAGAGACCCCATGATATCTTTAAGAATATGTCAAAAAGGGCTTCTATGGAAGGAAACATTTATGCAGACTGTCATCTGCTGCCTTGGGTTTGTCTGTGATTTTTGGACAGGAGAATTTGGGTTGTTCTGCAAAGCAGTGTTTTTGTTTAGGATCTGTAATGTTTTTCACATGAAAAAAGAAATACTGAAATCCCTTAAAACCCCAATAGGGTCAGATGTCTGGGTAAGGGGTGGAACTACAGGATAATGGTTGGCCTCAAACTTCTGGGAATATGTAAAGTGTCAAGTTTTGTTACTTACAATAGAGAGGTGTTTGCTGAGAAGATACTTCTGTGATAACACAATTATTTTCATGGATTTCACAAGAATTCAGAGGGGTCTCCTGCTATCAGACCAGTTCATTAACATACTCCTAAATGTCATTGTTCTAGACTTCATGTATTTTTCACAAATTTTCCCTTTTTGTAACGTGCCTGAACACACTTTTATTCAGATACAACCAACCTGGGGACCAACACTAAGGTGTCAGACGTGTGTAAACTAGAGAAGAGTTATTATAGAATTCAACCTTGAACTGCCTGGGGTTACAGGAAAGCACAGAACAAGCTGTGAGTTATGGGGAAATAGATGTGAGGTGAGTGACAGGTAATATTCTTGGAGGCTTTAGGATTCCAGGAAAAAGGGAAATGTGAAATGCATGGTGAGACAAAATTAGAGACCCTTCAGAGACACTAATAAATCTGATGGGTGTTGATTAGTGCAATGTTTGTGAACAGCTTCCCATCTTTTGTGCAATCAAGGGAGAATTCTTTCTAAATCAGTACATGGTAGCTTGGTTCTCACCTTGTACCATGATTTTCACAGGCACAAAAGGTGGTGTAAGTCACAGAGCTGGTTTGTTTTAATAGCATTTTGCCAATGTTCTGGACAGGAAAAAGTGAAAGCAGCCATCATGACAGCTATATTGGTTTTTGTCCTGTGGCTGGCATTTCATTGCACAGACCTAGGTCTTAATTCTTTTGCTTTTCTCTGACGTGACAAAATTAGAGGAGCCTAAATCAGACATAGCTTCATCCATACCAAAACTTGAACCAAATCCAGTGCAAAAATGAACAGATTGGTGCCTGTGTCTGAAGCTTGTGGATGCCTCACCCCTTCTTATGCTGGAACAGCTCTGGGAAGGGTTTGCCTCTCCCCTAGGAGACCCAGTGTCCAGCTATGCTGTAATTCCTCCTGGTGCTTTAGGTATTGCATCAAATAACTGTATGGAGAGGGCTGCTGGATCTAAGGCTCTCTGTGACCTTGGTGAGGTTAATCCTCATGTGTGCTAACGCGAAAACAGCATCCAGTCCATATGGTCAGCCTTTCCTGTGGCTCTGGGAAGCGCCTGGGGTCGGTTCAGTATTAAAGTCCTACCTCTGCCTCCTTGGGTAGAGGGAAGCTTGCCAGCACTGGAGGGGGAAATGTTAGCGGATGCTCCTGAAAGCAAGGAAAGTCATGATTTCTCCTCCTCCCACCTAGGTTAGAAACTTGGAGAACCTTAGCGCTTTTCTGTTTATCTTTGTTTAACGAGCAAAGAGAAAGATTGATTTTGATTTAAATGTCAGATGACAGAATTATAGACTTGCCAACGTCTTGGGTGCCCTTTTATTTAAAAGAAGCATCTGTGCAAGAATTGGTACTCACAACAAAGCCAAGGTCTCAGCCAACAAAATTAAAGTGACTCTAAGAAACTTGTAAATGCAAAGCACAAAGGTGCCTGAATCTGCCTCAGAAACTTCAACTTCTCTTGAAGCTGTAGGTTGGGGGCAAGAGAATTTTCTAATCCTTTGACTCACATACCAAATAGTTCTGCAAAGCCTTTGAGCCACAGAATGTAACATTGTCTCTAAGAGATGAAGGGATGGGAAGATTTAGGAATAGTTTACAGTGGGAGATGATGGTGGTTTCTTCGGGGTCAGTTGCTCATTTGGTCCTGCTGGATAATCAAATGGGGCTGATCTTGGGTCCTGGGTGGTTTCAGGGGTCCTTTGTCTGTTTTTTGTCTCCCCAGTACAAGGTGGGCACAGATATATTGGAGAGAGTCCAGAGAAGGGCCACAGTTGTGATTAAGGGACTGGAGCTTCTCTCCTGTGAGGAGGCTGAGAAAGCTGGGAGCTCAGGGAGAATGTCATCAAGGTGTATAAATACCAGAAGGGAGGATACAGACAAGACAGGGCCAGGCTCTTTTCAATGGTGCCCAGTGACAGGACCATAAGAGGGTCTATCTGAACACTAGGATACTTTTTTTACTGTGATGCTGACAAAATGCAGCCTGGGTAGTTGTGGAGTCTTCATCCTTGGAGATGTTCAAAAGCCAATGGATTTGGCTCCTGGCTATGGGTGGTCCTGTGAGGAGGAGAGGCAGGATAACCTGCAGAGGTCCCTTCCCACCTCCACCATTCTATGATTATTTGTAAAACTAGGGGTTCAGTTTAGCAAAAGGAATTACATCTACCTAACTACAGGTGTGTATGACCACACCAATATTTTTCTGTACAAGAAGACTCTGGTAGAGGACATCTCAGGTGCCAGAGCTCCACATGGAAACATGAAGCTAGTCCAGACTACAAGACGAGGATGTGCAGGCTGGAGATGAGTTACAGGCTCTCTGAAGTGATGTTCCACTGTGCCTTCCCCTGTAAATGGGCTTTGACAGAGGAAGTTCCCTGCAGTGAGGGAACCTGGCAGCACCTCAGGTTGGGCAGTGGAAATGTCCTTATCTGAGGGACAGACTCAACCCCTATCCCATGTGGACTTGCTTGGAGCTTTGCAGCATACCCAAAATAGCAGCACAACATGTCTGACTCATTTTCTGCATCACTGAAACACTGTGCAGCGTTGCAGTTGACCCAGCAGTGGCTTAATAATATCTGCAACTCCAGTGATGCCTCCTGGAGAGATCTGAACTACTGACACCATGTAGTGCAGTGGAATAATGGGAAATGAGTTTTGAAGGGAAGGAGAGTAACAGTAAAGACAGAAGTCCCTTCTCGGTCAAGAGGTTAATGCAGGCCAGGCCAGTGAAGTGTTGCTGGTGGAGGTGCTGATAGGCCATGGAAAATTCACAAGCTGACATCCTGAGCCACTGTCAGACTGCAAAACATTGATCTCAGTCCTCCAGGCCTGTCATGCCATGGCCAGGCAGGGGACACTGAGTCTCTGCAGAAGATGAGATTGTGTGCTGATGGTCAGTCAGCTTTCCCTGCAGTGCTCTTTTAGGATTGCTGGTCTCTGCATGGCACTCTGTGTCATCCCAAGTACGGCGGGGTGTCTGATCTGTTTGCTCTAAAATGCAGAGTCGAGGCCTCACTGGAGGGTTGGCAGGAGGCTGGGGCTGGCTGGTCTCTGTGCTGAGCTGTGGGCTTCACTGGAAACATGAAGAATGCATCTAATCTTAATAAAAAGTCCTTAATCTGTCCAGTTTCACATCAGTCTCTTTGGTATAGCAGTGGCCTTGTAACTGTTCAGCATTTCATTTTCTTCATTGATGCTTTTCCTTCTTCATAAAATTGCTGAGTTTTCTTCTTTTTGTCTGCAGGAAGAGAATATTCTAGCTCTTCTCAATTAGGTGAATACTAACCTAAAGAGTTCAAAAATTCCTGTGAGGATACAGGTTTTATACCATATGTCTTCTTTAAGCCCTGGGTGATGTGCCCAGTGGAAATTTGGGAGTCTCCCAACACGTCAGTCCCGAAGAGGAAAGACTGGTTGTAGCACCAGGCTAAAAATTATCTCAGCTGTGTCTTCCTCTCACTTCTGATCCTGACTTGCCCTGATGGTTTTGGAGGTGCTTTTCTGCCCCTCCAAAGCAGCTCTCTGCCTCCCTTGGTGTCAGAAGGTCTGGTTGCCTGGTGTTTATAGTAATTGGAAGTCCTCCAGTGAAAGGCTCAGTGCTATTTCACTCCTTTGACAACCCACCATCCCCTGTGAGCTGTAACCCCCATGACAACCATATTTAAGTCTTATTTTAAACCTAATCTGATATAAATTTGCTTATACAAAATCAAAGAGAGAGACAAGAGGAGAGCTGACCCCCCCAAATACCTACTTAGATTTCCAGCTTGAAGACAGTGCAAGTAAGTAAAGAGTAAAACCTGAGCAGGGTCTTCAGAGCTTGGCTCCTGGGCAGCCCTTTTCTCCCTGATAGAATGAGAGTAGCACTGAAGGGAGTTCCTTGTCTCAAATCTCTGGGCCCACCTCTTCCTTTGCTCTTGGAGACACAGGTTGTTTCCACCTCTCTGAGATCCAGCCCTCTCCACCATGCGCTGTCTCATCTGTGTGTCCCAAGCTGGGACACAAAAAGCCAAACCCAGACAACGCTTTGGGTCCAAAGCTGGCAACTTGTCAGAAATGAGAATTTGGTGTCCTTCAATTGTGTGTAAGGCACTAGCACTGGAGATTTGGGCCATGCTGCCTGACAGAAGGGTAAATGGGTGAAATGATACAGCCTGAGCCAGCTGGGGTCTGATTAGTGGCCTCCAACCCTCATAATGGTCAGGCAGCTGTTTGTCTTGTGAAAGATGGAGCATCTGCTTGCAGGGTAAATCAGACAGCTAGTTGTGAGAGATCCAGCTGAAAATTCTCCTAACACAATTCTCCTAACACATGCTGATTGAGTATTGGCTAATAAAAGCGTGGATTGTCTGGCTCTTGTTGAACTGAGTGGCCAGAAACCTCAAAGATTTTACTGCTGGAAGTCAGGGGAAAACTTGGGTACATAAAATAACAATAAATCAGAGCCTGAAAGGATTTTAGATTTAATGGGGCAGTGAACAGCATGGAAACAGGACCAAGTATTTCCCCTTCTCCCATATTTCTTTCTCTCCCCTTCTCCCTTCAGCTTTTGTGATCTGCCATAAGGGAGTACTGAGGGAGGCTGCACAACATCACTTTTCCTAAGATGAAGTCCCTAACTGTTGTGTTTTGTTCCATTCTGCAGCCATAAAATTTACGACAACAATAAATCGAAGGTGGTAATATGCTCCCCAATTTATCGGAGAATTCATGTATAAAAATGAATGTGAAATACAACCTTCCTGCTGCCGACTCGGAGCGTTGTTGAAAGGCAGCCAGAAACTACAGATCCCTTTTCCATTGCAGTGGGGACCCCTCCTACGGGCTGCATTCATGCACAGGTGATCAGGCTTCTCATAAAACTTTGCAGGCTTCCAAGAGATGCATCATTTTCAAGTTCATTTCCTGCTTGGGTTAATAAACACTTGATTCATCTCCTTCTTCCCAGTTCCAGACTGGTTGTGGTGACTCTAAAAACTAGAGTATCAAGGTGAAAGGGAGGCGATCATGGGCAGTAGATAGACTGCAGAGGAGTTCAATGACTTGTTTGCATCAATCTTAACTCCAAAGCTGTGTTCATATTGGAAGAGGTTTGGGTGACAGGGTGAGAAGAGATGTGTGGGAGGGAATCCCTTTCCTTTTCTGAGTTTTAATTTCTGACTGTCATTGAACTATTCCCACAAGCAGAGGTCTGTGAGACAGAGTGTTTCTGACACAGTGTCTCCCCTGTGAGTGCATCACATCAGAACAACTAAAAGACTTTTTTGACATGGGGCTGAAGGTAATCCAGGATCCCATTTTGGAGAATTTTTCCTTCTTTGTTCGTGCCCTGCCAGTAGGATAATTAGAGGGGGAGGGCAACAGAGAGACTGAGAAAGGGAGCCAAAATCAATATGGCTCTGGAACAAACTGGGATTTTAAGGCTGCTGCTCAGTAGGGAACACATCATGGGCACTTCTCTCCTGTACCCCAGTGAAGTCGGCTGGACGCAGCTTTAGTTGCTAAGGACCAGGTCCCAGGAAAGAGGCACAGATCAGGGCAGTGGGAAAATCAAGGTGTTCTGAAAGAACTGAGCAGTTCAGTATCACATGGAAAATGCACAACCATGCATCAAAAGAAGCTGGAGAAACAGAATAATGCTGCAGTTAAACTGTTGGGCTGGGGTTTTTGTGACTGAGCTCTTGGTTTCACTATGCTTTGCTTAATGTTGTTTGCAAGCATGCTGAGAGCCCCGAAGGATTTGGGAAGATATCTTCCCATCTTCAATTTATCAATTTAAATGATTTTAAATCAATTTATCATTGATCAATGATTTTCCACTGTAGTTTGTTGCTTCTCAAATAAAACTGTTAAAAAAGATTGTTGACAGTGGGAACCAACTATCAAAAGTAAAGAGTAAAAGGAAATTATTTGCAAGCATCTTTAAGTCTATTTGCCAAGTGCTTATAAAAAAATCAATACATTTAAAGAAAATCAGGATGGTTCCCAAACATTCTGCTAACCAAAATGGGCCTTTATTCATAATAAATACTTTTTATGATGAATAATTTGACTAGGGAGAACTGGAGAGAGGCCAATGTATCCATCTATTTAATATGAACTATGGGTGATCCAAAGAATCATAGACTTCTCAGTCTTATTTCAGTTGCTGAAAGAATAACTGAGAAATTCACTAAAGAACAGTCAGAAAAACCCCAGGGCAAATATGAGTTGAAAGTAGTAAAACTCCTTGGATTTTAAGGGTAAAATGACCCATGCTTTCATTCACATTTTCTGGTCAAGGTAGAGCTTACTCCTTTCACTGGCATTTCTGTATCTACTAAGATCATGAACAGAGATGTGGGCTTTCACTCGGTGTAAGCAGAGCTTAGCACACTGCCACCTAATCTTTGGTGATGTCTTAGAAGGCTGCAGCACCTGAATGCAAATAATGTTATGTGTCTGATGTTAATAACCCCTCAATTTCTTTGGGAAGATTAACAGCAGAGCAGATAATGTATGACTGGCAAATACAGTTAATTTAGATTTTCAAGATGCTTTTGAAAAAAATGCATTACAAGAAGCTTTTAATGGGATTTGGTGAGTATAGAGGAAGAAGGAAGGCAGAGGAATAGCTCCAGCAGTGGTGAAGAGGAGGGACAGAAAGACAAGGGCTGAGTTCAATTCTCAGCATGGGAAGAGGTTAATAACAAGTTCTTCCCAGAATCAGGTTCATGAAGATTTGTGAGGAATAAAAACAACTCCATAAAAGCCTAATAAACCGTAAAAATTGCCAACATGAATTTCAGCATAACCAAGCAGAAGGCAGTGCTGCTCAAAAGGACTGATTGAAAGGTTTCATATATGTTGATAATTTCTGCATCCAATTTAACCCTCTAGACACAGGGACATAATTACTAGCAACTGAAAGAAGGGATTCAGACAGCACACAGCAGGGCTTGCAACAGTGAAGAGCCTGCACAGCTGAGTTAAGGAATGGGTGGAGGATGCTTTGTCCAACAATCATGATGTGTCTAATGACACCCAATGAACTAATGCTTCATCTGTGCCGCCTGCTGTATTGAGTCTGATCACCCTTTTGTGGAGAAAAAGAATGGTAGCATCAAAGAATCATGAAATTGTTAAGGTTGGAAAAGATCTTTGAGACAATGAGTCCAACTGTTCGCCCAACACTGCCAAGTCCCAACTCTAAACTATGTCCCCAAGTGCCACATCTACACATCTTTTTAATACCTCCAGGGGTGTTGACTAAGTCATTGCCCTGAGCAGTCTCTTCCAATGCCTGACCACTCTTTCAGTGAAGAAATGTGTCCTAATAGCCAACTGAAACCCAC
>VZUI01041776.1:0-18332 GCA_013401135.1 Cettia cetti
TATCTATCTATCTATCTATCTATCTATCTATCTATCTATCTATCTATCTATCTATCTATCTATCTGTCTATCTATCTTTTGATATTTCTATCCATATATATATATATTTACTGGGATGAAGCTGGGGATAAGAAACAGTGCCTATAACTGGATTAAAGATCTAAGAGGGTTACAAAGAGGATATAAGGGTACTTTGTGAGCAGAATGACTAAGATTGTTGATAAAAATAGACCAACTGGTCATGTTACATGCTTGGTAATACTGTGCTTGAAGTGCAAATATATGGAACAAAAAGAATCCTGGCATTCTGTAGCATTAGGTAGGGATGGTTTGCAGTGCTGATAGTAACACAAATGTGTTTGTCAAAATGGAGAGAGGAGGAACTCTAGACGCAGAGGTGAATAATGCTGAGCTAGTTTCTGAAGTGACACTCACTTTTGTATGTACATTTTGGATACAAGGAAGGTTTTATCTCTCTTTTCTATGCTGGTCATTAGAGCCTGGCCAGAGCAGTTGCGGGGATTATGCACAAGCCTCAGGCTTTTTCAGACAGCAGAGTTAAAGATTAGAAGTATAAATCTTGACAAAAGCACAGTCAGCTATGATTTTCCCACAGAGAGAAGGAGCCCTTCGCTGTTTTCAAAACAGACCTGTGACTAACAGCTAGCTGTATAAATAATGGAGATCTTGAATCTTATGTGATACATAAGAATTATCCTCCCAAGCTACATGGCAGTTCCTTAAGCAAACAAAGTGTTTGTTTTTCAAAGGGCTGGATAGGTTTAAAAGGTTTTCTCTACTCTCATTTAATAATACTTATATTACTAGAATTCATGTTTGAACAATTTCACACCTTCAGACTGGGGGAATATCAAGTATTTTATTTGTTAGCATGAAAGTAGTACATGTCCTCATTGCTGGAATCTAGTCACTGCTTTTAAAGATAACAAAAATCATCCTCTTGTGAGATGCTATTCCCATACTTTAGTGCAGCAGTATTTTGGGTTTGTATCCCATGAAATAGAATTCTTCATGGCAAGAGTTCCATGGAAGATGCCAAATTCAGTGCTGCCAAAGTGAAAGGTTCAGAAAACAGATGGGCTGGATGGTGGTTTTAAGAAGCAAGGAAGAACTGTGCTCCTCACGTCTGAGAACCTGTAGGTCAGACATATGCCTCCCATTTTCCTTTCCTTCAGGAAAAGAAAATTAAACTCATGTTTCTAAAAGTTTTTCTTTGTGTTGAAGATTGAGGCTAGTTTAGATGTTAGGAGCTTTACTCTTTGATAAAAAAGGTCTACCCTAGGTTTCTTCTGGCACCTCCCTTTGTTCTTTTTTGTAAAGGTATCATTGATACACAAAACTTTTTCCATTACAGGCTGGAACTCAGATACCTCTCCTAAGAAAATGAAAGAGTTGGTATTTCAAGAAAACAGGTCTTAAAAATGGAAATGTTTCTCTCTATTTAGAGAAAGCAGCAAACAACTGTGTGCATATAATGTAATTATGTGTGCTTTTAAAAAACAATTTGTAGATCCAGAGTCTTGAGTATTTAATTGCAAATTTATTTAGAACATTTATCTATGGCAGTGATGTACATGTACATTTTTCACCAGATGATGGTCAGAAGGCAGGATCTACCCAAGTGTCCCTGGGTGGGGAAAAGAATGGCTGGCTACAGCTCTGCCATCCTGCTTTCAGGTGCTGGAGAGCCTGTGCTGATCCAACAGCTCTGCCAGTGTGCCAGTGGTATGGAAGGCATAGGTTGCAAAGGTCTGGTGAAGTTTCACAGCTTTTCCCTGTGAGCATACGTTCATATAGGCCAGGACATCTCAAATACAGTGTAAACTATGCTCTCCCCAGCACAACTGTAATGGAAGAACTACCCTCTCTGTTTTTCAGGGAAGACTTAACTGGTAGTGCAGGCATCAGTTGTACTTGACACCTGTGTGCCTCTGTACTGGGGAAACTACTCAGTGTATGATGCTTAGCTGAAATGTCAACATCAGTATAGCTGTAAACCCATCAACTATAGACACAAATGCAGAACAACTGAAATACTCATGTATAAACCTTCTGGGCCCTGCTGCCATCAGGGAAAGAAATCAAGACCCACATAGGAAAGTACTCTTTGTCCAGACACCTTAAACCATGGATAGACTTTATATTTATTGCCTTGTTTGCAAAATTCTCTGACCACAACATCCTATTTCCAGTTCAAGAATCAATCCCATGGTGGCTGAAGCACGGGAGTGACAAATCCTCAAGCAGCATAATCGTCTTAAGAGGAGAGTGCATATGCCAGAGTTGTGTCTCTGCAGAGTGCTCAGTGGGGCACTTACAGAGACTCCCACCTGTGGCTTGTCCAAACACGTGGCTTTATTACATGCCTTGTAACTGTAGGGATAGGACGGGGAGGATTAAAGGGACACTTTCTAGGAGAGCTGCCACCTGGCAGTGCAACAGCTTTAGCATCCCAAGTTTACAATTAGCTCTTTCTAAGAAGAGGTTTGTAAGATCTTACAAATCAATTGTGCTCAAACTAATCTTCAGTTGTTTGATTCCTGAAATTGCTAAGAACCTAATGATAAAAGTATAAGCAACTTCTGTAATTCAACTATTTAGATGCTTTTTTCACATTAAGGAGTCAAATTCTTAACACTAATCACACAGCAGCAAAATATTTCTTATATATGTCTGTTATGGAAGATTGTCCATAAGTTATGATGTTACAGCAGGCAACAGACAGTAAATGTATTTCTCTCAGGCTTACAGGCCATGTGAGGACTGCCTGGAAGTGCAGTCCTGGCACTCCAGAGCTGTGTAGCTCTCAAAGGACAGCTGAAAAAGGGTGGCAAGACAGCACAGCTTTGTGTTCACAGCACTTTATGTGTTAGCTTTTGGTGTTGAACATTCAACTTTTTTAAAGCGGTGTCAAAGATTTTTCTATTCCTAGTTCCAGCAAGAGCCCCAAAGAGGATCTCTTCTGGAGCTGTTGATACAGTGTGGCTTAGGGTGACATGCCAAAACATAGCACTTCATAAACAGTCACCACGTTTTTAATGGTTTTCATCAGGAGACATTTGCTGCTTGTCAAAGTGTCAGTCTGACATCTAGAAGGACTGAAATGCACATAGAACAGCAGCATGGGCAGGGCTTTGTCAGCTGTTTCCATCCATGCTTTCTAGCATCGACAAAAGTATTAATTTTAGTGGCCCCCAGTCCCATTGTAATTCTTAAGTCTTTCAAGAGCAAAGTGTCAGTTCTGGACACGGTGCAGGTGTTGCTGATGTTGCTGGAGAGCAATCTCAGGGCAGCTGTGAGAGTCAGCTGCAGCGTCTGATGTGCACGTGGCCTCCTCTGAAGGATGGCTGGAGGCATTCCTAAATACTTGCTGGAGGTGTTACTGGCTGTCTCTCTCCATCTTTTCCATCCTTCTTAATGTGTTATGTCACCTCCTGTAGATGTGAGCTGACTCCAGCCAGCCAGACTGTGACTCTATTTCTGCAGTACTGTTGTGTTCCTCTTGATGCTACTCCCTTCCTGCACAAGGAACATAAACCAGTGCAGGGGTGAGAGGGGATGAACCTTGCTGTGTCCTCAGTGCATTTGTTATGCAACTTAGCCAGTAAAGGGAGCTGGCAGATGAGATTCATTCCTGAACTGGCGTGTGGCATACAAAGTTGAATTTCACAGCAACTGCTCTTGCCCAGTTTTGACATCTACCATCGTGACAAAAACCCTCATGCACTTCTTTTGTGCTGTAAGGACATATTTGTTTTATCCTGCAAGGAAGGGGTAGTGACAACTGCCTGAATCTGCAGAGATCCAAGTGCTTCCTCTGTAGTCTTAGACTGGAACTTGGTTTCCTCAAGTCTCTCTTCTGAACAGCAAAGACTAAAAATGCTAAATTAATTTCAGATTGTAGAGCACAAAAGTTTTAAAGTAGTGGGCACTTAAATGTTTCATAGACTACTGTCTGCAGATGTATAAATACTTGTCTTCAATTCCATTATAACCAACATTAAAAAAAAACCTCCAACATAAAATATATTTATATGACACAAGCTTTCCTTAGCAGTGGGGAAAATTAGTCACAGTGTGATTCAGGTGTTACTAAACATAGAGATTCCCATACAAACTGCCACTTTGTCTCTGAAACCTCTCCTTGTCTTTCAGCAGCTGGAAAGATTGAGCACCTTTTCTCCACAGATAAATAAAAGTGAGAAGAATCACTCTGTTCCATTTACACTGGAAGGCAGTTGATCATAAAACTAGTGTTCTGGTGCCTAGTTCTGGATTTATTCACTCCCAGCTTGTCATCTTCCTCAGGCATGCAGTGGTCCTGGTAATTCTTCTTGGACTATGCTGTTGCTGCTAAATTCATGACAGTTCCTCGTGGATCAAGGCTGATAGGTGGCTGTGGAGTCCAGTCAAGAGAATGAGACCATTTTTTAACAAAATCCTGCAAATATAATGATATTAGTGTCAAACTGTTAAAGGAGCAACTCATCTGATCTGCTTCCAGTTGGATCTAGTAATTAATTTACATATAAAAAGATTTCTTTAGGAAATAGAATCCAATACAAAAAATATTCCAGGAGCTTTGTCGAACTAAAATCCCACCTCAGTCTGAGCAGATCAGTAGACTCAATGAAGACTTAACCATTTCACAGAAGCATTCAGATTTTTTGTTGTACTGAATTCAAGAAGGCTTTTTGTATGAATTTTCTGCTATGATAAATATTATTTTAAAAAAATTTCTTGAATGAGTGAATTGTAAATGCAACTCAGCTTTTTTTAATTTTTTTTTTTTTAAGATGAGTTTTCTTTTTCTGAATTTATAAACTTATCCCAAAGGACACATTTATCAGACAGATTTTAGTAATCAGTAAGTTTTTAAACAATATAGATTATAGCTGCACATGACAGTTGTGTCTCAAAAGGCTATGCAGAAAAATTTACAAGTGGGAAAAACAGGGAAAGTAAAAGAAGGAGATTATTACAGCAGTTGAGGAATACAAAAGGATTCAGATTCCATACCTGGAAAATGTCAAATAATGGTAAAATAGTATTAAAAAAATAATCCTCAAAGACAGGTTTACAGCAGCAAAACTTAAAAAAGACTTAATCAAACAGAATCCTGAACAACTAAACACAAATTCCAATTCTTTTGATTTTCATGTAAGTCTTTAAGACTGTGGGTTAATAGAAAAGATGACTACTCAGTTTTCATCAGCCAGCTATGTCCCCAACCTCAGAACCTTTGAACTTCATTATCCCCCAGCAGTTGTCAAACTGTCACCTTTGCATATCCCCCAGGAAGCATAAGCAGAGTGTTAGTGAGGCTTACACTGTCTGTAAACATGCAGGTCCAGGCAGTAGATATTTAGAGTTCTAAAGGGACAGCCTCTGAATCTCTAGTAGTGATTGCTATGGTTTA
Organism: Cettia cetti; assembly: GCA_013401135.1. Classification (NCBI taxonomy): domain Eukaryota; kingdom Metazoa; phylum Chordata; class Aves; order Passeriformes; family Sylviidae; genus Cettia; species Cettia cetti. The sequence goes on from VZUI01041776.1 coordinate 5,441, forward strand.
ACCCCCAGCCAGCAACCGAGCTTCACCCTGCCCCTTGCTAGGGTGGGGGAGAGAATCTGAGGGGTAAAAGTGAGAAAACTTGTAGGTTGAGATAAAGACAGTTTAACGGGGAAAGCAAAAGCTGTGCACACAAGCAAAGCGAAACAAGGAATTAATTCCCCACTTCCCATGGGCAGTCAGGTGTTCAGCCAAACCCAGGAAAGCAGGGCTCCATCATGTTCAGTGGTCACTTGACAAAAGCAAATGTCATGACTTCAAATGTCTCCTCCTTTTTTCCTTCTTCCCCCTTCTTTTTATGCTGTGCATGAGGCATTTTGGTCTGGGATACCCCACGGGCCCATCAGAGTCAGCTGTACCCTGTCCCCTCCCAAATACCTGTGCACCCCCAGCATCCTCTCTGGTGGTGGGGTGAGAAGCTGAAAGAGCCTTGATGCTGTGCAAGCTGCTCAGTAAGAAATAAAATATCCCTGAGTTATCAACTCTGTTTCCAGCACAAACCCAAAACACAGTCCTCTACCAGCTACTATGAAAAAATTAACTCTAGTCCACCCGAAAACAGCACAATTTAAGTGTCAGAAGAAGTATTTGATATTTTAAGGGAAGGGGAAAAACATAAAAGAAAATGAAGAAGAATAGAGGTTGACCAAGGGAGATACCAAATCATTGCTCTGTTCCGTAAAACAATATGTAAATGGTTTCAGGAGTTATTACAGAATATTTCAATTGGCATTATTGAAGTAAGAAGACATAATGTTAAAACAAATATTTTTAATTAAATTTAGTCATTTTTAGCAAAAGAAAATGGAAGAAGGAATTTATATGACACACAATAAAAGTGTAAAATCGTCCGTTTAAACAGTGTTTAGGTACCATGAGCATTTAGACTGTACCAAGTGAACAAAGCTGACCTTGCTGCACAGTGTCCTGTAAAGTCTAGAAAAAGACCTATGCAATATTCTCATTGTAAATTCATTAAAAATAATAATTTTGAGAGAAGATTATAGAAGAATATATAAAATTTTTGGGGAGAAGAGCTATTTGGAAACTACTGACAGGCAAAAAAGGGGACAGCTGATATGAGGTAGATAGGTAGCCACATTACAGGAAACAAACATTCTCTCAGAAAGAAAGAAAAAGTCTCAGAAATGAAGCAAAGTGTTTAGATAAGCATCTTGCATTTCCCAAAGTGCCTCTAGGCTTCTATGTTTGAAGTTAGACTTTTGTAAAAGTAACCATTCGGCCACTTCGGAAATCAATCTATTTCACTGTGTCTGTTTCATCTGTGCAGAATAATTACACTCTTAGAAAAGTCTTGATCATAAAACATGCAAATTTAGGACATTAAATGTAGACTTGTAGACACCTTTTATAGTGCATTTGATTTCTCTCTGCAGCTTATAGGAAGGATGCGATTGTGAAAGAACAGGAGAAAAGACAAGTATCTCTTTAAAGATTTAGAAATTGGAGTGTATTTGGAAAAGGTTAAAAGTAACTGTATGTAGTTCAGAAGAGGGAAGACTGTAGTAATGCTCTATATATAAATACCTTCAAGATAATGATATAAAAGAAGGAAAAGAGGTTCCCAGAAGAAGGTAGTAAAAATATATCCTTAAACTAAGGAGCAGACAGGCAGGAGAAATATTACAAAAAGATTTTTTAAGATCATAAGTGAGAATGAAGAGTGGAATAGACAACCATAGGCAAGAGTAATTTTGAAAGACCTACATATTATGGAAAAAATTCCAGCAACCATCATCATCTTTATTATTGCAATATTTTGTTTTACTTATGCCCCACCTGCAAGATCAAAATAGTTCCTTGTCATCTATGGCTCCTGTGAAATGGGGTGTTCTAGTGCCACAAAGATGACAAAACTGCAGGCAGGGAACAACAAGGTGGCTCAGGGCCCATGAGTGTGATTTTGCTACAAAACATCAGTAATGATAACAAAAGTAACATAATTAGCTGGCAGATGATTATTTTCTCCTTGGGCCACGTCTCCATGTGAGTTCTGCAGGGTAAGAGCCAGCTGTAGGTGATTTGTGTTGCAGGTATTTCATAACAGAGTCTGTACTACCATCACAATGACCCTATAATAATTTTCTTGGAAGATGGGACTGAATTCACTCTGATGTATTTATGGTGTGATGGTGAATTTCATAATCATATGATCTGAATTCCTTCTTTTCCTGGAAAAACTATAAAGAGCTTAAAATACTTGTACCAGCAGGCTTCCACGACTTGCAGCAGCTAGTATGGTGACCCAGAGCACAGATTAGTGTGGCTCCCTGATTTCACTTTCTGGTTCATGTGACACCTTGCACAGGAATTTCTATAGTCAGCACATGACCCCTCCTCCAGCTCTGGGGCTACATTTCGTTAGAGAATTTCCTGACCAGCTGAAGGACATAAGTCTGTAAGGACTCAGACTCAAAGGATGAAGAGAGTCGTGATTACCCACATGGAGCAGGCATTTTATTTCCATTCAACCTCTTTAAATAAGATCAGTTCTTCAAGCCAGTCTTGTGTTGAAGAGGCTGAAAGAGAAGAGGCCAATAATCTGTCCTGATTGTTCTTCTGGCTGTCGGAGCCACAATGCACCTACTTATCCCTTTTTTTAAATTTATTTATGCCTCTACTTTATTACCAGCTTTTCTCTTTTATCTATCACTGACCCTTACAGAAGCTGTTCTTTCAGAATGATGATACAAGTTTGCAGTGTAAGCAGAATCAGAATGATCTAACTTGTAAATGTGTCTTGGCTTTGATCACAGGGCTTTGTACAAGACAAGCATTAAATGTGTAAGACACAAAGCTTCATGTGTCAGAAACTCTCTAAGAAACAAAAGTTAATTCTGGGAATTAGAAATTACTGGGTCTTCACAGTAGAGACCAAAACTTTTCTCCACAGAAAACTGAGTAAGATCCATGTCGTGTTGCACAATCATAGACAGAAATTAGCAGAAACAATTTGTCTTTTGTTTTCTGACAAATTATGAAATTAATATATTTTGTATCAACTGGCACGGGAGTTAAACTGCTGTGTAATAGTAAGTTGAAAAGAATTACTTAGTTTTCCAAAAAATTTTGATAAGAATTTATTTATCTTCAGCTATCCCTCCCAATTAAGTTTTCAGGTTTCCTTCCTTAGTGAAAAAAAAAAAAAAAAAACCAACCCAACTAAATGAAAATTGTCAGTCCCAGCTGACACTTGTTTGAAAATAATAAATAGGGTAAGATAATTTTTTATCAAACTTCTCAGAAATATTAAACTGCTCTTTAGATTGATATGTGTTGCTTTACATTACATATAGTAGCATAACTAGTACTGACAGAAAACCAGTGAGGCTGGAAAGGAATAACACAAACTTTGAAAAGAAATTATTATATTTAAAAGCATATCAGTATTTTGTTTGGTTTTTTAAAATTATGTTTATAGCTAAGACATTCTGTTTTTCATAATTCTTTATTATCTTTAATGAATAAATATTTGCAAATGAAGGACTTCGAATAAAATTTTAAACCTAAATAACTCAGAAATATCTCTGTGCAAAGGCTTTCATGAAATTAATGTCCAAATATTGCATTTTTTAGTAGTGTGATAATGAATTTTAGTGACATTTTTCCAAGCAAACCTGATTTATCACTTCTAGAAAAAATCCTGTTTGATGGCAGAAATGTAAAGAGTGGTTGCTTATATGCAGTAGAGAGCACTTTGCTCTTCTGCATGTGATGAAGATGGAAGATTTGGCTATTTCACATGACATGGAGGTCTGTTCTCCCCAGGAAGCACAAACCTTTTAGCCCTTATGCTAAGTCCCAGCTGGTTCCACCCAGCAGCAGAAGTACTTGGGAGGTTTGCATTAACCCCATCAGTCCCTTACCAGAATGGATGGCACTAGACCTGGAGGGCAGAGCATGATTCTGTCAATAAATAGACTAAGGAGTGGACAGCACTGTGATGTGAATGTCCCTTTGCCTCTGGAAATGGTTTCTCAGCCCAAAGGTTCTGGGTTATTGGCAGGGCCAATATTAGGGAGGTGCAGTGTCATGTCTTCTCTGATAAAGAAGCTGCTGGTTTTTGAGCTGGTTGAACTACAGGCCCTTTGGAATAGATGCCAGAAAGACAAAATTAAAATGGGTAGAGGTGATTTTCACACTTATTCTCCTGTGATAGGTAAAACATTGGCACAGGTTCTAGAAAGACAGAAAAAAATCATAGTGCTCTTGAAGTTGTATTCTGCACTTGATAGTATTTCAGTCTTGGGGCTTGGGCTTGCCAAGACACTTGACCACACTGCATGAGGGTGAGCATACATGCCAAGCAATTTGCTTGAAGGTCATTTTCTTAAATATGGTATTTAATAAAAGTTTTACACCTCTGCTGCGGCATCAGGGTTCTCTAAATTTCTCTGTGGATGCCTCAAGCCTAAATATGAACAGATACTGTGCAAGCAACATATGGTGAGGTTCCAGTGGAGTAATTTGTTAACAGAGTAGTTATCTTGCTTGAGGTGCAGATTTCTGGCAGGATAGTTTTTTTGGGGTTTTTTTGGTCTGTTGTTTTTTTTTTTTTTCTTTATTTATTTATTTTTCTTTTTTCTTTTTTTTTTCTATTTTTTTCTTTTTTCTTTCTTCTCTTTTTTCTTTTTTTTTCTTTTTTTATTTTCTTACTCATTTTGAACACTATTTACTCACCAAGAAAAAAACCCCAAAACCATACTGAGTTTCTTTTTAATGTTAGAAATGGATAAAATATCCTCAGTAAGCACAGGCATCACTTCTCAAGGTTGATAATGTTTGTAATAATTTACAAAATGTGAGCTTGCAGGCCACACTCTTAACTGAGCTAGCCCTTTGCAAACATTAAATTTTGTTTTTAATATTTTTTCTTACTGCTTAGCATCTGCATTGTTCCTGATGTCTGTTTGATTCTTTTTGTTTCAATAGCTGTCCAAAATGCTCTGCTGAGAGGGTGAAATGCTGTGAGACAATTGTACTGCCATAGTGGTTCAGGTGTTCCCCTGTAAGGACACGTCTGTCAGCAGGGATTGCCTGGCACGTGCTTGGCACATGGCAGTTCTGTTTTGCACCTGAGCTGTGGAAAGCTGACAGAAACAAGAGAGTTTTGCACATGACCAAGGTGTTCCTCAGGCTGTGAGTGTGTGTGTGGACAAACACCAGCTCACTTTGTGGAGCAGTGAGCTCCCTGGCAGCCAGAGTGTGCAGAGCCAGGCAGCAGCCGTGCTGGGCTGGCTCATCGGGCATGTGGGGAGGCAGGCAGTGACAGCCTGGCCATCAGGCAGGGCTGACACTGGTTTTAGGGTGGAAATGGCTCTTCTCCAGCCAGCTGCAAGCAGAATTTCCCAAGAAGATTCACACTTTTACTGATGACTTGCTGCTACAGAGATGATCTTTATACTCCCTGGTTTTGTTGTCAGATACCATGGGTTATGGCTTGCCACATGTTATTGCAGGAGAAATAATTATTTCTAATAAAATTCAGTATTTGCTGCTGTAGCATGTTGTAGAACCCCAGAACAGTATCTGTCTAAGCAAGCTGGTTTTCACTACCAGTGTGTGCCAGGTTTCTCCAAGCCTTCTCCCAGCTTGTCTCTCATTTATGTCTGTGGCTTATCTTCAAACTCTGTGTAATACTTGGTTCCTCATTCATATAAGCAGTCAGTGTTCCTGTAGCACACCTTATCTGCTTTATTATCTTAATTTGATAAACTTGTAAGATGTCAGTCTTTTTATCAGTACTTTGTTGACGTGGAGTTTAAGTTACTCATCCTTTTAAGTTCTCCAATGAAAATCAGCTATGGGTTTTCCTCAGTACTAGATGTGGAAGATAATTATAATGTTTAAAATCCCTGCATTGATTTAAAGGACCCTCCTGGACATGGAATATCCTTGATCTTTTCAGGAGGAAATTTAAAAATAATAATAATAAATTAAGTTTTTAGGTTCTTTCCTATCTGGCAAAGCTGTATCAGCTGTAATACAAATGAAACCTATTCTGGCTTTTTGGAACACTGCTCTGATTTCTTACATAGATACAAATTTTATAATACTGTGTTAGGGATTGTCTTAGCAATATTTCTATGGGTAATTTTGTGTGCCTCAACATCTTTGTAAAGCTACTTCTTTTGAAGCATGTAAGAGCTCTTCCCTTTTCATTAAGCTGGTATCTCACAGCTCAAACTTTGCCCCTACATGACTCTTTTGCTTATCAGAGTAATCTGTATCTACATGAGAAAATATAGGGTGAAACAGCAGCAAAAATCTATTCAGCAGTTTGCATTGCAGGTCTCTAGTTCTTGCCATGGAGCTCTTCTTTGCACTGGATTTCTAATGCCTTGAGTGGAACTTGTGTATGGGATGAATAGGAAATACACAGGGAGATGATGAGTGGGTACATGCCCTGCAGTGTAGAAATTTGGCCATTTTTATTAGCTAGTGCAGGGAAGCTGATGCTGCCACTGCCTCTTCTTTGCTCTATTAATTGTAGATTTGGTCTGTAGTTCTGTATTGCGTTCCATGTGGAAAGGTGCAAGTTATTTTTTCTCATTACCTTTTTTTTGTTTCCCATGCAGTTACATGAGGTTCCTTATACAGAACAGTTCACAGGATTAAGGACTAAGTTAAGGACAGGGATTCCATTAAAATGGATTAAATCCATTAAAATGGATTTTTAGTAGTCTAATACAGAAATATTAAATCCTTATTCTCTTGATAGAGTGACATATTGAAAGACATGTCTGTAAATCTCCCTCCCTCCTCCCACAGAAACTCACATGGGTTTATTTACAGCAGTGGTTTGACACACATTAAAAAGTAATAAAGACAAGTCTGCTAAGTACCTTTTATGAGAGTAGAGAAAAACTCCTCTATTAAAAACAGAGAGTGAGAAATAGTGAAGCTATATCCATTAACTATTTGTATTTATTTCTAAACTTTCCAGAATAAATGTGAATTTCACATGTGTAAATATTGCATTCTTCTGTTACAGCTAAAATGTTTTGGGAATTAATAATTTGATATATTAATGAATCATTGCAACACGCTTCTCTGTAAAGCTGTGTTTATCTCTAAAGTTGTGTGTGTATATACAGATACACACACAGACATATGCAGCCATTTAAAGAACTCGGAGATTTATTTAAAACTACAGTGAAAATACTAACATTTCTTATGCAGTTTCTTTTTGCTACTGAAAGTTAGAAATACTTTATTACTTTTGTGCATATAATTGTATCACACTGAAAAACCTTTTAAAAACAACTGTAATTGGTTTTGTAATGAGCACTGTCTGCTGAATTCCTATATCCATCCAGTGGTCACTTTCCTACATGAACACTTGAGTGCAAATATCCATCACTATAATTTATCTTAAAGCACACAGTATTGAAACAGGAGCTCATCAAATTCCCCAAAAGAATTTCGAATAGAAACTGCAATTACTGTTGTTTGGTTGCTTCCAGCATGTCAAGCTCCATATTATTGATGCCTTTACTTCGTGCAGTAAAGTGCTCATTCTGTTGCAAGGAATTCTGGTTGTTTACTGCTAACACCCAAAGACTGTGTTGAACATTTTGAGTACGTGTTGTGATTTTCCTTGAGGTGTTTCCTTATTTAGTGATGCAATTTTAATGTGTATCATTAGTTAGAGTGGCTGTGTACCTAAAGTATGGATTATATAGAATCGTGGAAGTAATCATGATTGTGAAGGCAGTAGGTAACCAATAAAAGTTGGTGAAAGTATTTTATAGTTTTCCATCTTTTGGAAACAGAGCTATGTGAAAAAAGTACAGACAACAGAGAAAATATATGTTTGCTTTCAACAATATTTTTGTGTTTTTGTACTACCAGGTTTGAGAGTTTTTTTTGTTAATCTTCCTTTCACTTTGTTTAAAGAATCTTTAGGGAGAATGAAAATGATTAAGTTTTGCCTGGAGCACATGAGTAACTTTGCTTTAACATTTTCAGAATTATTAAAAAAACAAGAAGAAAAACTTACTGAAATGCCTACTCCTAACTTCTTTTTTTTTTGTCTCTTTTGATAGGCTTCAGTGAAAGAATCTGCAGTGAAAGAATCCTGTCATTTAAGCCCTTAAACAGTGGAATTATTTGCAGTAAGATTTTTACTGGATCAATAGGATTAGGCTGAAAGGAACGTTCATATCATCCATTTTTGCTTTGCTTAAAGCTAAGACAGTGTAATGTGAGCCTTAAAAAATAAAAGGTTAACCATATGTGTGTCTCCTAAGTAATGGGAACTTGAGTATGTGGCTGATGAAGCAGTTAAACTGTTGAGTAAACTGTGCATAGTCACAGAAATAACTATCAAAGGATTAACAGAAGTCCACACAAACCACCTGTAACACAAACCTCAGAAGATGTGCAGACCAAGAGATATCTCAGAGGGAATATAAAAGCACATAGCATGAATGAAACTCATGCTGTTTGCTAGTAACTGAAGCTTGGGAATGTGTTTAGCATTTGGCTAAACCAATGAACTTAGTGGTATCTTCTATATGATAGAAGCTGAGAACTATTGGAAGAGGGCATGAGCCAATGCATGAGGAACTTCATAATTTTGTGTGAAATTATAGAGCCATAGTTTGGATTATTCAGATCAGCTACAAGACAGCTAACCTCAGCACTTTTCCAGTTTTCAGGTTTTCTGACATGGTGCCATGAATAAAAAAAAGCCCTATATGAGAAATCAAGTGTTAGTTTTCTGTCTATGTAAGGAGTGGTATTTCCCTAGAGAAAGTGTGAGCAGACACAGCTCTGGAAGAATTATCTGGGACTACTCCATGAGATCTTCTGGCCTGGTGTGCCTGAAGATGGCATGGGAAAATCAGAGAACTGTTTGTCTCTGAGTTGTCCTGTGCTTGTGGGAGAAGCAAGCTTGGAAAGGAGCAGGGAGCATCTTGTTTTATCCATAATCAGATTGCTTTAGAAAGAAGTAATGGCTTATCATTTAAATATAGCCCCATACAAAGCTATGTGTTGGCTTTTCTTTTGAAATTTTAAATAGCTTGTTGGTTAATATCAGTTTTTCACAGTGAAACAGTAGGACTTGGCTTTTGATATTGCAATGTCACACTTGCTGTGGAAGTTGTTAAACCAAATCAACTTTTACCAGAATAAATGTACTGCAAAATAATGTAGCATAAGATAACTCTTTTACTGCATCAACTGAGTGCTGATTTGAGTGGATGTGGAGAGCTACAACTGCTCTGAATGGCTTTGCTGCTTTGGTCTGAATATCAGGGGATTGGAGAGGTTAGGGGTTTGCAGAACTAAGATATGTCTGCTCCCACTTTTTGCCCAAAAGTCTAGTGAATCCATGAGCAGGGTGGTGATTCTTTTCATGGTTCTGCCATGATTTCCTTTATGATTTGACAGGTCAGTTGTAATTTGTTTAGCCTTTCAGGAAATGCCTATTTGGAGCTTGTAGTGTTGACAAAAGGCCAATAACCATAACAAAGAGGGTGGTCCCTTTCACTTGTCCAGACGACTGATAACAAATAAAAGGTCAACTTCTCATTTCATAGGTCACTTACTTTTTTTTGTGGGAGCAAAGTCGATCTGCCCACTTTCCCTCCTCCAGACCAATGGAGTCTGTGAATAATGATGTGACTCCCTGTGCTGTCATGGGTTTTGGATTGGCATTTGAAAGGACATGGCAAAAGTCAACAGTCAAAGGCATAAATGTGTATTTGCTAAACGTTAATAATTTTAGGTGGAGCAAGAGACAGCTTCAGGGTATCCCATCCCAGAAGTGGAGAGGAGAGAATATTGCAATCTCATTAAAACAGTGAACAGTGACAGGTTTCACAGTTTGCTAGTCCAGAACATGCTAGATGATTATTTTGTATCAAGCATTGTCAGGGGTATGGTAACTGAGCTGCCAATACCTTGCTTGCATAGGAAAGCCGATAGCCCTCAGATATTTTACAGCACATTTTCAATATCTCATTGCTGTATACTATAAAAAGAGAGTGTGCATGGAGAAACCCCTTATATTGCAATATTTAAGCATGTGTACATGGACCTTTCTTCTCAGCTGACACTACTTAGGGTGCAGATACCTAAATACGACAGTATTTTTAAGAATTTCATTACTTTTGTGCTGAAATCCTTTACTCTGTTCCTTGGCCTTTTTATGTTTTGCCTCCATTTATTTTATCAAGGATTGCTATTAACTTTTTCAATAAAGTATTTTTACAGTGTTGAAGAATGTGATAACAAACCTGTATTGTGTGTGCAGTAATGCTTCTCTTGATGTCTAACACTAGTGCTGTTTCTCTATTGGAAATGATGAGAAGCTAGTGTTTTATGATGAGTTTTTATCATAAACCATGGTTTATAAATGTCTGATTTTGTTGTTGCAATGTGAAAGTAATTTATTCAGAGAAACAGGAGAGCTATAAAAGATTTATACACAATTAGGAATTTAACTTGACTAGAAATACCAACATTTTTCTCCCCAAATGCTTTTCTGTGAAAGCACTCTCCTCTTTCCCTTTGAGGACATACAGTAGCCTACATAAATCAAAGCATTAAGTCGATGAAATATTAAACACAAATTCTAAACTTTCATTAAAGTGGTCTGTTACCTTTGTAAGACTGAAAGCTATCTCATCCTTCTTATCTAAAGTATCATCAGTTGTACTGCAGGCAACAGATCTCACATAGCACTGCACTCTATTCTAAATGAAAAGAGGTTATGTTTCAGTGACATGCTTAGAAAGGGGAAGAAATTGATAAAATTTTGATCATACTACTTTGTTTTGTGCTAAGAGCCTTTTAAACATCAGCTGCTCTCAGAATGCTTTCAGGATAGCCTTCTGCAATCATGGTTGCTGGTACACAGAAAGGATGTGCTAATTCTGCAGATGGAAGCCGATCGGGTGTCTCTGTTTACCCTCTTCCACAGCCACACAGATCGGGTGGTTGTGGCTGTGGCAGACTGGCCCATTCTCAAACTCCCACTTGAATTTGAGAGGGGGATTTTGTTGAGAGAGGCAGATTGACAATTTAGTGTAGGAATGGGGTTTTGTGCAAAACAACCATGAGGATTTAGACTCTTGTGAAAGCTCCTGTGCTATGTTACCTGTGATACAATCCTGAGGCAAAGCTCAGGATTGTCCAGTTCAGGCGCTTGACTTACCCACACAATGGCAAGAGGAAGAAACTTCTAAACAGGAAATTTAGAAAACTTACAGCAGGAATCTAAAGTAGATCACACAAAGATCCCTTCAGTTGTCATTAATGTGATGGAGGTTGGATATACAGATTCTTTAGACGCTGAAAAATACCTCAACCTTGTACTAGGGAAACATTCAGAGATAGCATCTGTGCTCTGTAGCACTAAGCAGTGCAATGTTACAGTACAGATACAGCCTCTATCTATAATCATGTAGCAGAGAACTAAAGGTGTATCAGTCAAACAAACCACTCTTAGTTCTTTCCAGATTATCGTACCTTGTCTGCACACAAAGCACCTGCCTGTTACTGCTGCTTAACTTTCAGACAGTAAAATCATTGAGAGGGTTAATTGCCTTTTGTACCTCCTGAAGCTGGGCTAATACTTAAAGGGCCATTGTCAGCTCTCTTGAATAACCCAATTAAAGTCAATGTGAAATAAAAATATTCTGAATATTACATGTAGGCATAAATACATTTCAAACCCCTTGAATCTGAGGCCTAATTGATGATTTCTGTGCAATCTGACTAGAATCTTTGACAAAATTCAGCTAATTGGGTTAGTGCTTGGTTGCAGGCAGTTTTATTTGATTAACACATGTTGTGTAAGATGTACAGGTACTATGACTCCATGAAAAATACCTCTGTGTGAGAGTATTTTCAAATAAGCAAATGGCACAGAACTTACTATGCTGTGAGTTTTATTTTAACATACATGTAATGGAAGAGGTAAAAAGGAACTTAGATATAGAAAATGCTAGCCTAACATGTCAGATGCAGAGAAAAGTAAAAAGAAAATTATGACAAATATGTTTATGGAGAAGGTAACTGTACATATGGTGACACTGTGAATGAATGTCTGGCAAAGATATGGATGCCTCTGCTGTTTCAGAGCTATCTTCATGGTGAACACAGCTGTACAAAAGTTTTTGCCTTCCCTCCCATCTGGAGAATGTTACTTATTCAGAGCTCTTTAGGCATTCAGTGTATCCTTGGAATCTTGTATGTTGTCACAGCAAAATTGTATAGCAGTCTTGACAACGAAGAGAAATACAGAAACTGCACCTAGCTTAAAAGATTCCTTCATCTTCCTCTAATTATATTGACAGCTTTTGCATGAAGCAGTTTGGAAACTGCCTTGAGTAGCATTTTATAAATAAAATTTTTAAAAAAGTTGAAATGCACTTATTCACAGAGGTCTGTCTAAATTAAGCAATTCAATCTTTTAGTTTGTGCTTTTGTTATATAAGAACTGTCCCTTCGTTCCCACTTTCTGTCCCTAACATCTATTATTCCCTTCTACTGACTGACACCCAGCCAGGCCTAAATAAATGCAGCATGACCCCCTGGAGTTGACATTTTCCCTGCTTGTCAAGCTATTCCTTATTTTCTTCTTTTCTGTCACCTGAATACTGCCTATCTGTGTCTTTTAAGAATTCTGTAGCTACTTCTGATAATTCAGGTTTAAACCAAGGCATCTCTTTACTTGTCACAATACAGATTGCATCATGGGAGAGGCAGTCTGCAGTGGAGGCTTGTGTTCTTTGCATGATCCGATTCAAATTACTGTTGTTTCTATTTGTAAACTTTTATACCTTCCTTCCTTCCTTCCTTCCTTCCTTCCTTCCTTCCTTCCTTCCTTCCTTCCTTCCTTCCTTCCTTCCTTCCTTCC